>CM055830.1:13750763-13781820 GCA_029582265.1 Zoroaster sp. YZ-2022
TTCAATTTGACCGAGGAACCGCATATGTAAATTTATAAGAAGTAACCTTCAGTGTGGCCCTGCATTCTGTAGTTGTACCAAAAAATTAATGTTGCAAAAGGTTTGCCTGGGTAGAATGTCGTATCTGGCCGCCACTATTTTTCATTAAATATAACCAATAATGTAATCTTACCTACCTGGTAAGGTGGAGAACATATGAATGATGATGGACATATACTTCAAATTATTCCAGGATATTTATTTCATGAAAAATCAGGCATTTTTGGTATACGATGACTTCCTCAGTCATGTCAGTCTGATCTTGTAAACTCCACAATTAGTGACCAACACAGTCATTGTAGTGTGCATGCGTAGTGGCAACTATAATAGGATCCTTCTATTTTCTGAAGGGGAGGATTTTTTTAGAAGGGAAATCAAGTCCGAAAACCATCATTAAAGATGGATTTTAAAGATAGTTTTTGCTTTCTGTACCACCAAAAATCGATAGAATGATTTTTTAACTGGTTAGTGGTTGCAAAAAAAAATCCAAAAAATCCCTTAAAAAGTGGCGGCCGGATACGACATTCTTTCCGTTTGCCCATCCAGTTTGGACATAAAATAAAATCCTAACATAAAACCATAAAAACACACTCAGTGAGTTAATTACCTGTATACGTCTATCACCTGTTGCAGTGACCTTTACGATGAAAACAGATCCACTGCTGCGGACTGGCTTGTCATTTTGGATAATAATTACTCTGTCTTCAGAATTAGACTTGCGCTTTGAAAACCACCACATTTCGAAACTCTGATGTAGGCTATTTGTGGATGACAAAATCAAAAAAGACAAAATTATATAAATTTTGTGATAATTAAGGGCGTGAAAATCCAACAGCGTATCGAGCAGCATACATTGTGTTGTTGTTGTTGTAGTAGGGTGTATGGCACTTATGGGAATCGATGTGCCCTTTAATTGTGCCATTAACTACGGAGCCCGAGAAGGGACAGTGGTAAGAAAAAAAATTCAATGGAGTAATCCATGCGCACGGATTAGTAATCCGTTCGCACGGATTACTAATCCGTTCCCACGGATTAGTAATCCGTTCGCACGGATTAGTAATCCGTTCGCACGGATTAGTAATCCGTTCGCACGGATTTGTAATCCGTTCGCACGGATTAGTAATCCGTTCGCACGGATTTGTAATCCGTTCGCACGGATTAGTAATCCGTTCGCACGGATTAGCAATCCGTTCGCACGGATTAGCAATCCGTTCGCACGGATTAGGAATCCGTTCGCACAGATTAGGAATCCGTGCGCACGGTTTAGCAATCCGTTCGCACGGATTAGGAATCCGTTCGCACGGATTAGGAATCCGTGCGCACGGTTTAGTAATCCGTACGCACGGTTTAGTAATCCGTACGCACGGTTTAGTAATCCGTTCGCACGGTTTAGTAATCCGTTCGCACGGTTTAGTAATCCGTTCGCACGGATTAGTAATCCGTTCGTATTAGGAATCCGTTCGCACGGATTAGTTATCTGTTCACACGGTTTAGCAATTCGCCACACACATGCATTACACATGAACGTTAGTTGATTCAAGATGGCGGAGGTCAATGGAAGTAGTTGTTCTGATAATGACCTTATTGGATTTCTAAACCGTGCAAACGGATTACTAAACCGTACGAACGGATTACTAAACCGTGCGCACAGATTCCTAATCCGTGCGAACGGATTCCTAATCCGTGCGAACGGATTCCTAATCCGTGGGAACGGATTAGTAATCCGTGCGAACGGATTACTAATCCGTGCGAACTGATTCCTAATCCGTGCGAACGGATTCCTAATCCGTGCGAACGGATTACTAATCCGTGCGAACGGATTCCTAATCCGTCCTAATCCGTGCGAACAGATTACTGTGATCGTGATCGTGGTTTTTGTCTGCCTGAAGCCAATAATAGTATCGCATTAAATAACGCCCTCTTGTGTATTAACCTCCGACATTAGATCGCGAGTTAGGGCTGTGGGTAAACGGCGTTTTGCGTGGCTGATGTGCTGGTAGACAAAAAATAACCGCGATCTCAGACTTGAAATCAAGTCTACGAGTTTCCTGGAGGTCGAGCCGTGTACCGTGCAGTTTAAGAGCCCGGGCTCCGCCGGCTGATTTGCATGTTCCCAACACCTTCCAGATGATGACGTATGGCACAGTGACCCGCCAATCATCCGTAGCACCTCCCCCCTGATTGTATCGCAATACTCATTCAATCATTATGAAGGCATATTATTTAGATTTCAACGTTACAATTTTGGATATATTTAATGATTTCATAATAGTTTTCTTTTTTTCCCCAGAAGTTGTGTTAATGTTACTGTTTGAGGTAATTTGAGGTTTTCCATGAGGGTTCTTCGTTGTGTGTTATAATTGAAACAGGTTAGAAGAAAGTGAGTGATGTTGTCGGGAACAGCGCACTAGTATCACATAATCCATCGGGTTGTTTGCCTATATTGTAACGAAAGTTGTTTAAATTTTTACAGGTGCCTATTCTTATTCTATGTAGTATTATTTCTTGGTATCGTTTTAGGCCCCATGTGGTGATTGAGTATGGGGTCATATTTAATATTATTAGTGAGATCTTGTTTTGGTATTGTATTTTTCCAGTTTATTTTAAGCTGTTCTTTGATATTATGTTTTATTTCGGAGTTTGAAAAGGGGATATTGTGATCGACGTTATTTTTGTATGTGGCTAATTTTGCTATTTGATCTACTTTTTCATTTCCTGGAATTCCGCAATGGCCAGGAATCCATTCAAAAATGACATAGTTATTTTGATTTTGTATGTTAATTAATGTGTGTCGTATATCACATATTATTTTGTTTTCAGGGTTATGTTTTGAGATTGCTTGAATTGCACTGAGGCAGTCACTGAAAATACATGTTTGAAGCGGTTTGACTTCTTCGATCCATTCTAGGGCAAGAAGAATAGCGAGTAGTTCTGCAGAGAAAATTGATATGCCATTGTTTAGACGATAGTTTTTGGAGTATGTTAATTGTGGAATATACAGTCCACAACCAACCGTGTTATAATTCGGGTTATATGAGCCATCGGTATAAATCTGTAGGAAATTCTGCCATTTTGTGTTAATGATTTCAATACTGACACTGCATTTGTCATGTGGGTTGGTTAGAGTTGCGACTCGGGAGAGGATTTCTGTGGAACTGATGAGTTTATTGTATTGCCAGAAAGGGAAAGGATTGTTAATGGGGAAGGTAATAAGAGGATTGTGTGACTCTGGCTTCAAATGGAGTTTTATGAGTGGTGTTAAGCCATTTATCTGCAAAGTAATGCTTTTGCCAGTTGTCGTTTGTGATGTATTTGTTGGGGTGGTATTTGTGGGTTTTTATTTTTGTTTCGTATATGTTACATAGGAATTGGCGACGTAGGTGCAGAGGGGGGGTCACCGCATTCAATTTGTAATTTATATAAGGGAAAACCATGAATGGCCACGGTACATATTTTTAAGGCTTGATATTGGATGCTGTCAAGCTTTTGTTTGACTGAGTTTGATGCGGAGTCGAATGCTTCACAGCCATATTCAAAAATAGGTTTAATAAGGGCGCTATAAAATTGGTACAGGGTTTTACAGTCGGCGCCCCACGAGTTGTCGCATATACATCTGAGAAGGTTTAGTCTTTTTTTGCATTTATTAATTACGTTTTCTATATGTTGTTTCCATGTAAGTTTACTGTCAAAAATGATTCCTAGAAACTTGGCAGAAGGAAGATTCTGGATTATATGGTTTTGAATATGGATAGATTTTTTTGTATTTTTCTTGTGGGTGAATAGAACAGCAATTGTTTTGGGTATGGATAATTTAAAACCCCATTTTTCGCACCAGTAGTTTATGTTGTCTAGATCCAGTTAGCAATGGATGGTTGGTCCAACAGCGGTCCACCGGTGGCACCACCGTCGGGCCGCGGGTGGCTGCCGACAGCGGACCGCCAACAAAATGTCCGCCGGCAGTCCGTCGGTCCACCAGCGGCAACTAGGTGGCTACCGTCGGAGGGCCGATGGCGGACCGTTACAGTCATTTTTTACCCAGTGGCTGCCGAGCGGTAGCCTCCGCTGGACCGACATCGGTCCGCCTCCAAATCGGCAAACGGGCGGCTGCCACTGGCCGTCCGCTGGGAGACCTTGGCGGTCCCCAGATTACAATTGTATAACCAATCGGTTGCCGCCCTTCAGCCGCTCAAATACCGCCCCCATAGTCCTACACAGAAAAGAGAAGCTGTAGTTTTAAGTGAAGACCAATGTACATTAAAAGTACACTTTATTTCCTCCATAACAAAAATGTAAGTTGGCAACATAAATATTGGCATTAAAAGTAACACTAGTATTCTAACACAAATTGCTCTTTATCATATAAACAAAAACATAAATAATTTGTATTCCCTCTTTAGTTTTCGTCTTTTGTCTTATAGAAACTTAGGAAATTTTATGAAAGTATTTAACTTGGCATAAATGATGGCATTAAAACGATGACTCGTAATTTGTCAAAAGCTTAACCTGAATGTTAAGTATAAAAATCAAGTTGGTTCCCTCTTTGGTAGTAAAAAAGTCAGTTGATTTTTTATACCCTGTAACAGTGTATATAATAATAAAAACTTTTAAGACAATAGCACACATGTGTTTAACATGGCACTAAAATAATGATTTGTTTTTCCAAAAGTATTGCTTTGTTCTGTAAAAATAAAGTAAATAAATATTTAACAAATATATAAATTTCCTCTTTGGTCCTCTCCTGTTTGTTGGCTTATAGTACAATATAACAAAATAGCACACGTTACATAATATGATACAAGTACTAAACTTGGCATAAATAATGACACTAGATCTAAAGCAAGTACTACAAAAAGACAATAATCTTAACAATAATACACGTACACTGGAATTTATATATATGAAGCCCCTTGATCAAAGCATAAAACTCTACATACAAATTATCAAGTACTCTGCAAAGGTATTTGTCAGCAGGTAAATGTAAAAATTTAAAAGCGCAAAGAAATTCAAATGACGTATTCGTATTTAAGTACTTAAACTGGCAAAAATGTTTGGTTTTAAAATGTTTAAAGAAGTTTAATGAACAAAGAAAACTTAAAGGTATGCTACATCATTACTTTTTGAAAGAATGTATTCACTCCAATCAACAATTTTGAAAATACACAGCATACAATTAACTGGTGAAAATTTCGCACTATCACTTATACGTCCTTTTGCAATTGATGAATGTCACAATTATGTAGTTTTATTAATTGATGTCGGTGCAAAAAGATATGCAACAAAAACAGATATTGAAGATATTGTACAAAAACATTAAAAAATACTTTTTTGAGCCATTACATTCGTTTCTGTCATGTGTAAAACAATGTCAAAATAAAACAAACAACAATAAAAAACAATGGCTTTTACTGCAGTGTAACCTTTTACACCTGCAGCCGTGCGCGCCAGTCTCTCCTTCCTTCCGCCACACCTGTCAGATGCACCCTTCAGAAAGTGGGCAACTTCCCTTTGGATTTCTACGTCTGTTGCTTTGCAAGTTGCCTTGTTCTTACGGATCGCTTCTGTATGAAAGACAAAAGTTAGAAGAAATAAACTTTAGCCCAATGTCAGTAAATTGTTAAGCAGAAAATTTGGCCAAGTGTATTTGTTCCGTAATTATAAATTAGGCCTGAATCAGTGTTGTAGCTTCGCTGGTCGGCGGCTGTCAGCGCCAACCAGCATTCATCAATCCCGCCTGACAGTCATGAACAAAATTTGAACGCCCTAAAGACCGTCAATACATTCAAGTAAAAAATTTGAATATTGCATGATGTTATTGAATAATATTCAAACTTTGGTCATGAATCACTTTTAAATACAACTGTACAGAAAGATGACATAGCATTTTGGAGTTGACCATGAATTATTTATATATTGTTTGAAGGAAGATAACTACAAAGCAATAAACTAACAATGACATTTTTGTTTACAAAATAGGCCCTATAACTAGAAATATAACAAACAAACAAAACATCAGGGAAAATTGCAAGTAAGATGAATCACTTCCAAACACATGAATTCTCTATTCCAATTCTCATTTTGAAATTACTGGATAGAACCCTTGAAAATTTTCTCTCTTAAATACATGCACTTTTGAAATTAATGCTTTAGAAATGCTTGCTACTGTAAAGTATTTGGGAAGTCCCTCCAGTGTTCAAACCGTTTCAGATGTTTTTCATTCCTTCAACCATTGACACAAATATTTTAACTAACTCGTACTCTTTAAAACAATGTAATAATTGCATCGGGGATAAGAATATTAATTTATTTACTCACCTTGTCGATATGATAAGACTGCATACTAGTGCTTGAGTTCTGCGGAAAAAAATCAACAGGCTAACTACTCGGGTGGGATACGAACCCACGACCTCCCGCATACTAGAGCAGATTTAGTTAGCCTGTGGATTTTTTTCCGCAGGACTCGGAAAGCACTGAGTATACAGTGCTTATCACATATTGGTGTAGGGTAAAACCAAATTAATAACTCGTACTCACTTTCTAAAATGGTCCTTAAGCGGAGAGTTTTAAATGCTCTTTTCCCTCCCTGTCCTGTCCAGTTGATCAGTCGGCCCAGTCCATTGTCCACCACTCCTCAAAAATTCTCCGTACAGCGTCGTACACACTGTAGCCTCCACATGTGGACCACAAAGCAATCTGAAACAAAGTGGTTACATGAAATTTAATTTCAAATGCAATAGGCAGTTCACAGATGTACACCCAAAATCTAGCCTACAGGAATGACACATCTTCGTTAAAGACTTTTAGGTAAAATATAGGATTGGTAAAGCTGACAGTGTAGTGTTCTTACTTGGTGTCATTTCAAAACAAACCTGTGAAAATCTGAAAGCTTGTTATTTATTCAGTTGGTACTGGTACCAATCCTCCAGAGAAATATTTCCATCTGAAATGTTGTCTTCTTCGCAAAAATTGTATCTTAAAGAACTCCAAAATTGCTGCAGCTAGGTTTAATTACAAGAATGTGCTCAACATCACTGATATTAAAAAAGAAACCACTTTAGCTGTTTTCTTGATGGTTTTTCAGTACAAAACAATTATGATAAAAACAAATTCTGAACCTCCCTACACAACACTAATTTCAGTATTATAAATGCACATTCAGCCAACCATAGGAATTATTTGAGCATAGTTCAAAACGAAATTGCTAAAACCATACCAAGTGTTTCTGCAAGTGCTTGTCGGCTTCCAGATGGTTCTCCAGGAGGTCGACATCCTCCAAAGACTTCAGAGGAAACACCAAACCATCTGGAAGCTCATATTCGTCTTCGGTAGTAGTTATCTTCGCTTGGCAGACAAGCACTCTCACCAGTCTCCTCTTCAGCCAGCGACAATGCAGACTCCCTGACAATCCAATCTATATGCTGGTCGACTTCAGCTTGGATCTTTCTCTTTTGTCCGTGAAGTTATCTGGTTCGATGCCATTTCTGTTCCAAGAGCTGTTCAAAGTTTATTAATGGAAGGATAAACACTAGTTGAAAAACAAATTTAAAAGGATGCGGCCTCAAGAAGGGACGATCTTTATATTTATATTTTAGAAACATGGAAAAGCACACCCAGGCCCCAAATGACCCATGGCACTCACAGCAATTGCCGTGGCTTGATATTGCAACATAGATTCATTTGGGTGAATCAATTGAGACACTTACATTTATATCAGTATGTGTTATAAACAAAAGCTCGGTTGGTGTTTCTAGTTGCAGGCTGCACTTTCATTGCAACTTGATACCAAATCACTCCGCACTGCACAATAACTAAGAAAAAATAAAAGATCACCAAATTAAAATCAATAAATAATGTGGAAGATGGAACTCTGCCATACTTATTTGACTTGTCTGAACACTTTCCATAAAATGATCATTTGCCAAAGCTTCGAGACTTGTAGTAAATTGTACATTAAAGGTACATGTATGATATAGCTTTGGTAAACAAAATCTGGATAAGTTTCAATCTGAAAGCTGAATATTTACAAAGGTGAAACTTGTACCAATCCCCTGCAACACTCGAAATGAACACAATATGAATATCACAAAAATTACTGATAAAATAGAACCGTCATTCGCTGTGCTCTCGAAAACGTGAACACCGATTTTGATGAAATTTTCACAGGTTAGTTTTATGTGTATTTTGAAATCTAGATGATTGGAATGAATGCATTAATCAATCCTGCCAATGACCATACATGTACCTTCAATGTTAAATACTAAAGTTGTAATAATAATATAGAGCTTAATGCCAAAGACATGGAAATAAATTTTTAATTATTACAATGTCAACAACCTTGTTTGTCAGAAAACAACCATTTGAATTATGCGATTAATCCATGTTTGTCTAACTCTAGACTAAGCTTTTGAATAATACTATTATAGTATTAATAGGCCCAATGAACATGCATGCCCTAACGTTAGACGTAGTTAAACATTTTTGTTTACCTCATTGGCTGATCGTAGACATATATCCTAAATGAATTATATTCTAATCCAATATGTTTCTATTGCCGTTTGTGTTTCTTCGTTGATAGAATTTTTAGTGAAATAGACTTTGACAACATAAACATGAAAACATAACGTTACTGAAACAGTGTAGTAACTAACGTTAGTATCACAGTAGTATCAGCAATTCATTTGTGTGCCTGTAGACTACGGTAGAGTGTTGTGCAAAAACTCAACTATACCTTGTAAAAACATCCTTACTGCATTAGCAGATTAGATCAAGAAAAAGAGTCCTCTCATTTCACTTTCTGAACGATGAAATCACCGCAAATGTAAAACTCTCGTGTGTTAGAACTAGCACTAGACTAGGCCTAACGTTACAGACGGTAGAGAATAAGCCATCTCGAAAACACTGTTTCTGTACTGTACTGGTTCCCGATGTGAAACACGTCATGTCCATATGTATTGCGGTATGATACCACTGATAGACATCGATTCTTACGCTAATTGAACCCGTAATACTCTTTTCGGTAATTCAGAACTTATTTATCACAGCATACTGTACATACGAAAATATTCGGTATGGCCGGGTATCGATTTTAATTGTTACGATTGTTATGGGCCTATGTGATTTTACACGAATGTCTCCCAAATGGGAATTTATCAAGGTTTTTCTTTTCCGTTGGGCGGGAAACTTGAAAATCGTAATTTTTAAAGAACAATTACTTTCGCTAGTTTTAATGGTATACTTTCTAGGCTGCCTACTTTCTACAGTTATATAGAATTGAAACAAACGTACGGTTCCAAATACCAAACATATACGATCCCTTGAATTTACACACTCATGTCACTCCATGTGAGCCTGGGAGAGGCGGCCTGGAGTAGCCATGCCGCCCATGGTCATATTTATCCGCAAAGTTATGACTGGTTTCCATCTAAAACTCACCTGAAATTAACGTAGTCCTCCAACCGTCAAAGAGGTGAGATTTTTGAAGAATATTTGCTTTCAAAAAATGAAGAAATGAACTTAAATCACACGCTGACGTTATCGATAAATTTTGGCAACCGTGGCTGCATCTAAGATGTGTGAAAAATGTGCGTCAACACAGCCACATGACAGCTCAGCCAATGAGGATGCAGTCGATCACGCGTTCAGGTGGATACGTCACACAGATATCACATGCACACATTGCTTGTTTATTGCATGCTTGCTGCAGCAGTTAGTGTTCACTAGATCGTTCCCGACCCTCTGCCCGGAAGTGTACCTAGCCCCACCGGTCTCATCCAACCTTTGGTTCGGTGGTGGGACCGAGCGAACAGCCTGGTATTTTTTACTATAAGCTTTGGGTACGATCTGAGCAATTTATGTAACGTTACGCAATGACCGGATCGCCCAGCTCCACCGATCCAGAGAAAAATTATAAGACCACGGACGAAAGAAAACACACTGTGGTCGTTCCATCCATGTTCCATCACACGATTAATACATTTAAACACATTTTAGTAGTTTATTTTAATTTTTTTATTATTACAGGAGGGATTTATAAAAAATCAATACTGCAGGCGGCCCGAGGTCGGACCATGTTCGGACCAGCGGCGGCTTAAAAAAGCTACAAAAGGAAAAAAAAAACACCAACGATCAAGTAACGTTTACTCTCAAACTGAATCTCAACTCCCGTTGGCATATTTCCCCTTAAAAGTAAATTACAACAAAGCTTAAATTGATCTTGATAATAATATTAATTGTCGTGCTCGGTCCTCCGTCGGGCCGACTTCGGCTGGACGACCATACGCTGGTCCGTGAGCGGTCCACAAGCGGCAAACCGCTGATGAATTACTGCTCGGTTATCTGGCAGCTACCATCGGCGGACCACTGTCGGTTGCGGGCGGCGTGCCGATGCCGCGCAGCCACTCTCCAGCCGCTGGCGGCCCGCCAGCGGCTTGCGCAAATCGATCGATTTTGTTGTATTTTCTTTTCTAAGTAGGGAATGTTCCTGTTTGATTTCCAGATTGCGATATCATCTGCATATTGGGAGATTTGGATACTGTCAGTACATTCAGGAAGGTCGCTGACAGCGATGTTAAACAAGAGTGGGCTTATTATCGAGCAGCATATCTTCTGTAGCTGTCACGTCATTA
Organism: Zoroaster sp. YZ-2022; assembly: GCA_029582265.1. NCBI lineage: Eukaryota > Metazoa > Echinodermata > Asteroidea > Forcipulatida > Zoroasteridae > Zoroaster > Zoroaster sp. YZ-2022. Next base: position 13,761,425 of record CM055830.1, read on the forward strand.
CTACATTAGTATGACGTCCTGATCCTAGACTGGCATGGTCTCTGTCACGTCTGTCTTCCATCCATCCATGGATGGATACATATGGAGGAGACAGGCTCCGGGCGCGCGCGTACTTTTGTCTTGCGCATGTGCATATTTAAGTTGCGCAATGATTTATGACCGATTTCACTTACGCATTCCTTTTGGCTTTTTCTTATAAAGGAAAACCAAAAGCAACCTGGGTATCTCTAATACAAAAAGAACTCAGAGACTTGAATGAAACCTCAGTAACATCGGCTCAAGAAAAGACGGTAAACCTTCCAGTCATTATTTGCCTTCGTGCTAGACTTGGTTCCAAGTCTGTGATCGTGGTTTTTTTGTCTGCCTGATCGAAGCCAATACGGCTCTGTATATCGCATTAAATAGCGCCCTCTTGTGTATTAACCTCCGACATTAACCTTTGATCACAAGTCACAAATGAGATCGCGAGTTAGGGCTGGTAGGAGTTAGGTAGGGGGTAACGGCATTTTGTGGTTGATGCAGACAAAGTAATCATGATCTCAGACTTGAAATCAAGTCTACCGTGCCGGAGAATAAGCATGACTTCAACGATGTACTATGATTTTTTTTAAACTTAGATCAAACACTAGAGGGCGGTGTTCATAATTTGCGCTTACGTTTAAAAGTACTTTAAAGGCTGCAAGGTCTTTTTATTGCTAGTCCCTAAATGAATTCACTTAAGGCCTATAGGAAAGCTAACAATTGCTGCAACAATAGGCTTAAATGTTTAAAGGGTCAGTATCGACACAGGGCATGGAATCAGAGTGCTAGTTTTAGTGAGACCTTGTCCTCACAAAACCAGGAAAACGTCGCCAGGCATACAACACTTGATGGTTTTTAAGTGTTTGAAGGGTTTTATCACATAGTCCCATCCTCAGTGGGTGATACCCAACTGTACCACCCACTTGGGGATGGGACTGGGTGATACCCAACTGTACCACCCACTGGAGATGGGACTAGGTGATACCCAACTATACCACACACTGGGGATGGGACTAGGTGATAAACCCAACTGTACCACCCACTGGAGATGGGACTAGGTGATACCCAACTATACCACACACTGGGGATGGGACTAGGTGATACCCAACTGTACCACCCACTGGGGATGGGACTAGGTGATACCCAACTGTACCACCCACTGGGGAGGGGACTAGGTGATACCCAACTGTACCACCCACTGGAGATGGACCAGTGATGTCTAGTGACCCAATCGTAACCACCCACTGGAGATGGGACCAGGTGATACCCAACTGTACCACCCACTGGAGATGGGACCAGGTGATACCCAACTGTACCACCTACCTGGGGATGGGACTAGTGAACACCAAAAACCTTCAAACACTCAAAAACATTAAATTTTTGGTTTTTTGGCGAAACTAGGTGAAAGTCTAAAATATTTTTAAAAGCTGTAACACCAAAAAACACTTTGCTACTTCAATTTCAGAATTTTTATTTTGTCCCACCAAAATAATGGGGAAGATTGATACCACATCAGCTTCATTTTTTTTTTTTTTAGGAAGGAGGGTCAAAGTCACGGTACAGCCAAGCCTTTGAGAAAGGCCAGCCAGGCCTTGGCTGCCTCACCTCCTCATAATCTGTAGTTTGTGAGTCCTAATCCTGTAACAATACAGTACCTGCCAATCAACCTAACCTGGGCTTCTGGAGGGCCTAGCCCAGCCAAGTGGAGCTCATTATAATGGCTGCAGTTGTGAACAAAAGACAGCTGAGGCGTCAGTTAAAATCTGTGTTAACAATAAGAGCTATTTGAGATCTATTCATTAGGAAAGGGGTCTTGTGTGCTCAGCTAGGAATTATCTGGCTTCAAAGGCTTGGCTGTACCATGACTTGGCTATCATCCCTTCAATTATTTTGGTTATATTTTCAATTAGACTACCAACTCTATACAATTTCTTTGGCGCAATACAAACCTTTTGTAAATGCATCAATTCTACAGTCAGAGGATTACATGTAACTTCTCAAAATCATTACACACACACACACAATCCCGCACGGGGCGTTGTGGGGACAAATACAAAAGGATTTTGGGGATTAAAACGTTGTGGGACACACAAATGTCCCCCACAGCTAAGTAATTCCGGGACCTCTTTTTGTTCTCTGTCCCCATAACGCGGCCAGTGTGCTTAAACACACACACACGTGTGTAAACGCCTGCAATCGGGGACATCCTTTGTCAAATTCCTTTGTCCAAAAATACGGGGACGTATTGTTCTCCATTGTGATAGCAACCGGGGACCATTGTCCCTTTTGTTATACGTCTCCGGTTTGAATGCGCTCACACGCGCTCACACACGCACACACGTGTGTAAACACCTGCAATCGGGGACATCCTTTGTCAAATTCCTTTGTCCAAAAAAGCGGGGACATATTGTTCTCCATTGTGATAGCAACCGGGGACTATTGTCCCTTTTCTTATATGTCCCCGGTTTGAATGCGCTCACACACACACACACACACACACACACACACACCCTCACGCACATTGATTTGTGGGGTATTCCTTTGTTCGTTCTATTATCCCTTTTCCTTATAATTCTCCTGTGGGGTACAAGATTTTCTATAGTTACCTTGTGGGGTCCAATTGTTCTATTGTGTTTTGGACCCCACAACGAATGGTGTGTACGTTCACACACACACACCCATACATGTAGACCACAGCAAACTGAGGCGATACTTGGTATTCTATCAAACAGAGGACAGTGGTACAATTTGGGTAGTATCTATCAAATTGAGGACAACATACACAATCACTGTCTGTGAGGATTACCTGCACTTTAGGCATATGGCATAATGTTTTGTTAGTGCTTGGGAGATATTAACTATCTGTAAGCATCTTCCGCATAATTAGTCAGCATAAATAGTCAGCATAATTAGTCAATGAACACAGGAATGATAAATCTGCTCGCTGGGCAATTTGGAGGTACATTTGTCTTTTGGCTTAACTTGTTTTTCTATTGTCTGTTCACAAGGCGTACAATACCTTTTCAGTTCACTCTCTAACTTTCAACTTTGATAGAGCTTCATTGTGTTTTGCAAAATCTTTAATGTTCCGCCACGTTCGAGTCGCATGAGTGCCACAGACAGGCTGTTTCAATGTCACGTTTGCCGGGTAGTTTCTTCCATCAGAAAAATCTCTGTAGTCCCTCCATGACGTCTCTCTTCTCTTCTCATACAGTCCATGGACGATGCGCCCTCTTCGAGATAACGGGGAGCCCGACTAGTGGATGGGACACTGGCTTCACAAGTTCCTTACAACACAAAAGTAATTAAACAGACAATTTAGACAGGAAATCATTCACTCGGTGCAGCCAGCTAGAGACAGAGAGAAAGAGAAATAATAATAATAATAATGTGTGGACTTATAAAGCGCACGTATCCACCAACTGAGTGGTGCTCAAGGCGCATAATATTACCCCTGCTCATAAGGCTCATAAATCATTCCTGAAACCATCTCAGCTCCCTGGGAGTAGCTCAAATTGCTGCCATTATTTGCATATAGGGCTAATCAACCAACTCTGCCCCCTCACAGGTACCCATTTAACCCCTGGGTGGAGAGCAATTATGGTTAAGTGTTTGCTCAGGACACAAGTCACGGGGGATTCGAACCCACATTCTGCTGCTAACACCAGAACTTGAGTCCGGTAAGCTAGACCGCCTTTTGGCCACGACACTCCATTAATAGAGAGAAAGAGAAAACAAAGAAAGATAGAGGAAAATAGATGGACTGAAAACAGATGGAAACAAAAAATATAAACAGCCAAAACTTACTGTTATCACTAGAATCATCACTGAGTCACAGTGAAGAATCACTGCTGCCGTCATCAGTGGGAAGCCTCTGCAAATAAATAAAGAACAACAAAGAAATGATTAAAAATTTCTGCTCGCGTAAGAATGCTAGCCACGGTGGAGGGAGGGGCGAGGGATGAGAAATGTCGGTCACCACATGTAGGCAATTGGGAGCGAACAAAAAGTGAGGTACACAGGAGATATTAGTTTTCACAGTGGCGTACAGGTTCTCCAGTGACATGTAACTTGCAGTGATTTGCCATGCTGGGACTCAAGTTGCCCCTCCAAGCTGAGGAAAAGTCGACAGTTGAGTAACCCCTGGACGGTATCTGGCATCTGGTAGTATTCACGATGGACTCTGCAAATCGTGACCCATGAAGTCTCAAGCAGGTTTCCAGCTGATGGTCCTTCAAGGCAAGAATTTGTGATGCAGTCGCCACATACTTTTCGAAGTTTGTTGAGCGGATGCTGTCGGCATTGTCGAGGCCTGCATCGCTTGGGTATACGCCTGAGACAGTCACTTCCTCGAATATGGCTCATGCCTCCATAACAAGACTGTGCAAACAAGTACACGTTATCTGTAACTCCAGCTTGAATTCTTTTGCAACCAGAGCATTCAACCACGTCATGGCCTAGTTGCTGAGAAGGACCGGCAGTTCTGCCCTCTTACCAACTATTTCAACGACTTTGAACATTTGCAGAGGTGTTTTCGAGATCAGTGAGCACGCAGTCCCTATTGAGAACAGATGTACTGTGCTTGTTGAAATCTTCAACTTTCATCTTGGAAACTTCACCCCTGCCTCCTGCGATTGAACATAATGAGGCTGCACAGTGTGACCTTCAATATCTTCCAGGGTGCGATGACTTGTTTCCCGGCAGCTTGAAGGAGTCGCAATTGCCTGTCACCAGTGTCATTGAGAACGACTTTTTAACCACATCAGCATTTGTGGGGAGAACTGTGGGTTATTACGCTTTCCTTGGTACAGTGTTCTGTGCGCATGGGTGACATATGTTCTTCCATTTCATTTCACACAATTGCAGGAACTGGTCGATGTTTGTGCTTGTGCCTTACCGGACCCAGAGCATTTCTTTGAGAATGACTGCAATTTTCTTGATGGAATGCCCAATCTTCAGTGCTAGAGATGGAACATTATACAACTGGTTGACTTCACTGAAGCCTGCGATATCCTGAACAGCCTTGAATATATCATTGAGGTGGTGGGGATGATGAATACCAAGTGATGCACGGGGCGGTTAATTTTTCGCAGTTGGATGACGAGGCGACCCAATTCGCGTAGCTTTTTGGGGATATATTACGTTGAGCTACGTGGTCGAGCTTCAGGTATTTTTGGCTACTGATAATCAGTGAATCGTTTTACTATGAGATATATCATCTCTTCATGACTTAAAACTTTGTTCAACTTGAAAGACACCAACAGGAGGAGGTTTCAACAAATCACTCTGTGAACCACTCGTCACGCCTACACCTCCATCAGTATGTGCATTGAGCACAGGCTTAATTGGGCACCGTGTCTCCAAAGATCATTGCGCATATACAACCAAAACAATATATGCACGGTCCATAGTCATGGGGATCTGGCTTTATGATTGGGCCTATATGCAACAATGAGGACAATTTCACCCTCTCGAAGTACTTTAATTGTGTTCTGTGATTACCAACACACGTATTTTCAACAGAAGATTGTTACGGCACTATGGTCGGTCTCCGGTAATATCTACAACTTCTCTTTCTTCCTTATGGCAAGACCAAGATGACGGGCAATCTAGCCTGAGGTTTCTGCCACAGTAAAAACAAAAGTGTTTTTGTCCCATTTCCTTTGACCACCCATATTACTGGTCTGCATGACTGTCACCGCAGTTCTCATCGGGTTCAAAATCGTCAGGTGAGCTGTGTGGTTTCATTAGTCGGGCTGCAAGCAGACATCCCGAGGCTTCAGGGTAACACTGAAAGGGTTGGTTGGCCACCGTCATCCCTGCACTGCGGCGATGATGGGTGACCAGCTAGAATGAAAAACAGACATATTTATCAGCAGTGGATACACGCTATTTTCGGATCTGGGGAAAGGCTGCAGTGAGGGAAGGGGGGGCTACGGCCAAACCCCATTAACCCTCCTATTATCAGTGTAGTTCTTCACAAAGTGGACCCATACTCAAAATGTCTCAACTGGGACATATTGTGGTACGCACTTTCTTATCAATAATGGCACAGCCCAAGGCTCTTCAGAGAGATGAGGTAAACTGAAGCAGCCCACCAAGCTTTGTTCATTGCAAGGCTAACTGAAATAAACCAGCAGTAAATTGCGTATACACGTACTGTGTGAGGATCAGAACAGTTTGGTTTTTTGTCCCATACCAGGGGCATTTTGTATCATGAGTAGTATAGTTATGGGGTTCTAAGATCACTAAAAAATGATTTTAAAATCATTTTTATTGTCCTAGAACCCCATCTAACATAATACTCCATGTACCATTCTTGTGTACAGTATGCACATTTTTTGAGCATGCACACAAAAAGCATTGTGTACTCAGCAGTTTTTGTTGCAGCATTTTGGACTGTATGTAGAAGGTTAATGTATGTGTAAGGTACTTACTTTGGGCAACTTCTTTTGGTGACCGACCCCGCGCGCCTCCATGTTGTTAAAGATACTATAAGCATTGACTCACTGGGGAAAAATAATATAAATCACAAACCTGAATTAGCCCTCCCACACATAGAGGCCACTGTAAACCATTAAATGTCCAATGTGTTGTACACACATTGTTTGTGCATATAAGCCACACTGCCCTTTAGCAACCCCATTGTACACACAAAGACACATGTATACCACAGTTGACCTTTTATTGTTAAAGGTTAAAAAAACCCCAAAACCAACTAATTATGCAGCAAATAACAACAAACCCCATGGTTGTAGTGGATTTGAAAGATGGCCCACATCCTTTAAAGATGAGTTCGACAGAGCTTTATGAGTAACACAAACCCACTACAATCAAATTTCGCAATCCACGCCAAATACAAGCCATTAAAACCCACTTCAAGGGTCATTGGTAGCAGGCTCGTCATAGCCAGTATATTGTTTCGAAACATAATGCCCATGTCCGTTGGGGTTTAAGTGGTTTTGTGATTTATTATATTGCAGGGTTTTATAATAACCCATATACCGTGGCTGCAGTAGGTTACTATGGAAAGTCTGTGTTTAAAAAACCGCTGAAAATCCCATTAATGGATGATGGAGGTTTGCATGGTTTATTGGTCTCAATGGTCAGATGGTGATTTATTATTATAGGGGTTTTGGTTACCGTATAACCTGCCAAAAATCAGGTCAACTGTATACATGTGTCTTTATAGAGACAGAGAGTGTTGGTTTTAAAGAGCCGTTGGTGGTCGTCGCTTGAACAGTGTACCTGCTCAAAATGTTCAGGACCACCAAGGCTCTTTTTTAAAGCCAACACCTCCCAAAGAGATTACTAGTTACACATGGTTGTACCAAAGTTTACTACTATAGTTATACTAGTATAGTTTTATCTATCATCCACACGGAAATTCATCCACACCATGGCCTTCAACCATCACTTACTAATACTATATAAATAGAGCTTAGTAGAATTCTGTACCAACCAACTGTAGCCAACAATGCACCCAACCAAATTGTACCCCAAACTTCCAATCCTGTATCCAAACCAACTCTTACTCGATAAGAAAATGGAATCTTGGTGTTGAATTTGTGTGTTGTTTTTTCCCGTAACTTTTGTAAACCTTAAAAATATTATTAGAATAAATTAAGTAAGTTGAGTTTCCCAGGCTTTAAAATTGTATGAAAATTTTAACCGTAAATTTGTCCCCATTTCCCTCCCTCAGAATATATTTAATAATGCAATTTTACATGTAAAAAAGATCTCATGGTTGCCAATGATAATGCTTTTTATTATTATTTTTGTCCCATTCCTCCTCAGAATATATTTAATAACCCAATTTTGGGCGTATTATGAGGGAATAAATATCCCTGAATGAGCAGCTAATGAAGTCATGAGCACGAGGTGTTATATGAGTAGAACACCAAATGAGCACGAGTTGGTTGGAGTAATGAGTTGGCTGGAGTACGAGTTTGTCGGAGTATGAGTTTGTCGGAGTAATTTTGTCGGAGTACTCAGTTGGTTGAAGTACCAGTTGGTTGGAGTGCGAGGTTTGAGTACGAGTACGAAGGACCAAAATGAGCACGAGAGTTGGCTAGTACGAGTTGGTTGGAGTAACGAGTTGACCTGTTTCATATAAATAGGACCTAGTTTGGTGTACTTAAATGACAGCTCTATACTGTGTTTGCTATAATGTATTGTCTTCAATAAACTTAAAATATAATGATTATAAAAGAGTTATAATAAGTCAGCTATGTATATTTCAATATTAAACCCAAGAGCTGGGATCGCTAATTATTAGATTACATGTTAATGTCATTATATTAAATGATTACACTACAGCCTACGACAAACGTTGCATTGAACTTAGCCTAAATAACAAATGCATCTGGACTGAGATAGATACTTTAAAATTTCCAGTAATTTCTATAGACACATTTAGTACTTAAATCGTTAGTAATAGTACACTTGACTTGGCTTACCTGTATCTTGTGAGCGGTTGAAAAATACCGCTTTTCTCTAGCAATAGCAGGCACGCACTGGTGGAAAGGATCGCCTTTGAGTATGCACCACCAAAGGCATCTCAGAACATGCTGATATGATGACAACAATAAAACGCGCTACATGTCCAAAGTATTGTAACCAGAGAGGGCGCTGGTACATTTTCAGCGATTCGGAAAGTCCCCGGACGCATAGTACGTCACACCTCCGGTTTTTTTCCATAAGACCGAGGATCTAAGCCAAAACGCGGAGATATTTCACTGGCCGTCATAAATATGCTCAGAGTTGCCAATTTTCACGTTAGTTCAAATCGAGGACGTCCTCGTTTTGCGCGCGTGCTCGGTTGGCGAGCATGAATTTACGGAGAGAGAGAGAGAGAGAGAGAGAGAGAGAGAGAGAGAATTTAATTTCACAGAGCTGCTATGCAGAAATAAAATGCTTACCAGGAAATATTTGCTAAGTAGATTTTCTTGGTTACCAACCAAACTTGTGCTTAAATTGAGTGTACTTTATTGGTAGTGTTTTATAATGCTTAGCGGAAATATTGCTAAGCAAAATTCTCTGCTTAGTAGTATGAAATTGGTCCCTGGTCAGTCCTGCATCACATCATGATGAACACTAAATTAAAAAGTACAGATGCAGGAGTTGGGAGGATCAGAAATTAAAGATCATTGCAAGGTTTCATGTTTAGTTTTACTTCTGTCTTCTTTACGCTTTGAATTTATCCGACTGCACCAGCCACAATCGCCCCCCTGGTAGCACCCAGCCCAACCGCTCCTATGGACTGGAGGATGGCGACTGCTGACCTGGCAGCACCACCACCTACCGCAAATAATACCTCCAATAACCCAGCAGCTATATATTTAGAACGTCCTGAGCGAATGCATGACAACATTTAAAACAATGAGATTACAATGGGGACCTGAAAGCTTGCAATTTTACATAGTCATGAAAACACAAATTTGCTGTTTTGTCAATACAACAATAATGTCCAAGGTTAGACTGGCCACCTGTTTTGAACCTATCAAGGATAGAGACAGGCCCCGGTGTAATTCAAGGACTTCATTGGATACATTGTGCCAAGATCATCATGCTTTGAGGCTGCTGTAAATAGGCTACACGCGACGCCCTTGCCCAGTATTTCACTTCTGTCATCCAAATATCACTGGAGATATTATGGGCGCCCATCATCATGTGCAAGGTCAAAGTTGAATTGGGAAAAATAAATGGCGGTCGCGCCAGTATCTGGTGTAATTCAAGAGCCTCAAAGCGTGACGTCAGATTCGCTCGGCTAGTCCACTGTCTCCTATGTGTCAATAGAGGGCAGTTTTCTTTTCCATTCTGTCTATGTACATGCACATTTCGCCTCTTTTGGCATTATTATTTCACTTGCCTGGTGTATGGTTTTGTAGGGTTTGGGTAGGGTCAGGTTAGGGTCTACAAACCCATGGTTCAGAGAAGCCAACTGCCCAGTAAACTGTCGAGTGAACTGCTGACAAACTGTGCAGCATCCATGTCTGCTCAATAACATCCACTTATCATCACCTCTGAACTCATCAAGTGACAACTGAATGGTGCTGCCATCTTCAAAGCAGACCCAATGATGATGGTATCAAGATTAAAATGTATCCATACTTTGGAAAGAATGTAGAATACAACTGCCACTTTTCTATCCAAATATGAAAAATATCATAGACTTTCCTTTAAAAATGATGGAGGATTATACTTTAAGGAGAGGAAAGTGTAGTCAAGGGAGGATTAATGATATTTTGAGCAGTGAATGTATGCACATCCAGTGAGATGTTGGCCATTTTTGTTGTCTGCTAGTCAAAAACACATATGCTTAGACACATGCCAGTCAACTCACCCTGTATTTTGTATGCAATTACATATTTTTTTATTTTCCTATTTTACTTAGTATTTTGTTGAGCTAGTTTCCAAATTATTCTATTTAATTTTAACTGTAAATGCATTATTTCTGGTAATATCTACGTTTGTTAAATAAAATGTCAATTGAAATGATTTTTTATGTTTGATTTACTCTTCAGTCTCACTAGCCCCAAATAATTTACCATAGAGTAATAAGACTTAAAATTAATAAATGGATTAATTAAAATAGTTACCCAGTAATATCCTGCCTTTATTGTAATGTTTTAATTACCTCATTAAACCAGTCTCAATTTAAGGAGCGAGTTTCACAGGGCTGGGGACGAGTTGACTACATACGCTTATTAGTGAACATTTGTGAACAAGTGGTGGTTGAGTTCGACTTACTCATCGTAAATTAATACACCAATCAAAAATTGGAGTACCTATATTACGTGCCAAATTTTCAACACTTTTTTCCCTTTTCTGAATTTGACCGAGGAAACCGCATATGTAAATTTATAAGAAGTAACCTTCGGTGTGGGCCTCATTCTGTAGTTGTACCCAAAAAATTAATGTTGCAAAAGGTTTGCCTGGGTAGAATGTCGTATCTGGCCGCCACTATTTTCATTAAATATAACCAATAATGTAATCTTACCTGTAAGGTGGAGAACATATGAATGATGATGGACATATACTTCAAATTATTCCAGGATATTTATTTCATGAAAAATCAGGCATTTTGGTATACGATGACTTCTCAGTCATGTCAGTCTGATTGTAAACCCACAATTAGTACCCACAGTAAATAGAAAAAGTTATGCGTGGCAACTATAATAGGATCCTTCTAGGATTTTTTTTTAGAAGGGAAATCAAGTCCGAAACCATCATAAAGATGGATTTTAAAGATAGTTTTGCTTTTCTGTACCACCAAAATCGATAGAATGATTTTTAACTGGTTAGTGGTTGCAAAAAATCCCAAACAAGTTTAAAAGTGGCGTCGGATGTTTATATTCTTTCCGTTTGCCCATCCAGTTTGGACATAAAATAAAATCCTAACATAAAACCATAAAAACACACTCAGTGAGTTAATTACCTGTATACGTCTATCACCCATTGCAGTGACCTTTACGATGAAAAACAGATCCACCGCGACGGACTGGTTTTCATTTGACAATAATTACCTGTCTTCAGAAAGACTTGCGCTTTGAAACCACCACATTTCGAAACTCTGATGGCTATTTGTGGATGACAAAATAAAAAAGACAAAATTATATAAATTTTGTGACATAAGGGCGAAAAAATCCAACAGCGTATCGAGCAGCATACATTGTGTTGTTGTTGTTGTTGTTGTTGTAGGGGTGTATGGCACTTATGGAATCGATGCCCTTTGTGCCATTAACTACGGAGCCCGAAGGACAGTGGTAAGAAAAAAAATTCAATGGAGTAATCCATGCGCACGGATTAGAACCGTTCGCACGGATTAGAATCCGTTCGCGGATTGGTAATCCGTTCGCATGGATTAGTAATCCATTCGCACGGATTAGCAATCCGTTCGGGCACGGATTAGCAATCCGTTCGCACGATTAGCAAATCCGTTCGCCCGGATAGGAACCGTTCGCACCGATTAGAATCCGTGCGCACGGTTTTAGCAATCCGTTCGCACGGATTAGGAACTGTTCGCACAGATTAGGATCCGTGCGCACGGTTTAGTAATCCGTGCGCACGGTTTAGTAATCCGTTCGCACGGTTTAGTAACTGTTCGCAGGTTTAGTAGATCCGTTCGTATCGGTCACAGTAACTCCGTTCATCGGGATTAGGAATCTGTTCGCACGGATTAGTAATTCTGTTCCGCACGGTTTGTAAAGAAAGTGCCACACGCACATGTGTAAGTACACATGAACGTTAGTTGATTCAAGACAGGAGGTCAATGGAAGTAGTTGTTCCGATGATGATCTTTTACGGGATTTCTAAACCGTGCGAATGGATTACTAAAATCGTGCGCGGATTATTAACAAATAAGCGCACAGACTCCTAATCCGTGCGAATGGATTCTCAATCTGTGGAACGGATTAATGTCCAAAGAATGGATTACAATCCGTACGAACGGGATCTTTCCAATCCGTGCGAACGGGATTCCTTTAATCCGTGCGTGAACAGACACTAATCCGTGCGAGAACGGGATTCCTAATCTGTATGAACGGATTCCACTAATCCGTGCGAACAGATTAACTAATCTGCAAGAGCAGATTATCTAATCCGTGCGAACGGATTACTCCATTGAATTTTTTTTCTTACCACTCGTCCCTCTCCCGGGCTTTATGATACCAACGACAGGTTGTTCTGCCAATCTGGTATAACTTTGGGATGGTGGTGAGGTGTGTGTGTGATTCCTTTAGATCATAATGTGCCAATGAGTTTCCCAGACTTGGGTTTCCCAAGTCTGTGATCGTGGTTTTTGTCTGCCTGAAGTCAATAATAGTAATCGCATTAAATAACGCCCTCTTCGTATTAACTCTCCATATGCCATTAGATCGCGAGTTAGGGGCCTGGATAACCAGTCAAGGGGTAACAGCGTTTTGCGTGGCTGATGCTCGTAGACAAAAATAACCGCGATCTCAGACTTGAAATCAAGTTCATGAGTTTCCTTGGAGGGTCGAGCCGTGTACCCGTGCAGTTTAAGAGCCTGCTCCGTTTATTGATTTGCATATGTTCCCCAACACCTTCCAGATGATGACGTATGGTACAGTGACCCGTTAATCATTTGCTAAGCCCTCCCACCTGTAAAATTGTATCGCAAATACCTCATTCAATCATTATGAAGGTATATTATTTAGGAATTTCAACGTTATAATTTTGGATATATTTAATGATTTACACAGTTTTCTTTTTTTTCCCCAGATAGTTGTGTTAATGTTACTGTTTGAGGTAATTTGAAGGTTTTTCCATGAGGGTTCTCGTCGTTGTGTGTTAGTAACGGAAACAGGTTAGAAGAAAGTGAGAGTGATGTTGCTCGGAACAGCGCACTAGTATCACATAATCCATCGGGTTGTTTGCTCATATTGTAACGAAAGTTGCTTTCTAAATTCTTTACAGGTGCCTATTCTTGCCTCTATGTAGTATTATTTCTTGGTATCGTTTTAGGCCCCATGTGATTGGAGTAAGGGTCATATTTAATATTATTAGTGAGATCTTTTTTTATATGTATTTTTTCCAGTTTATTTTAAGCTGTTCTTTGATATAAGTTTTATTTCGAGTTTGTAAGGGATATTGTATCGATGTTATTTTTGTATGTGGTTACCTTATTTTATTTGATCTACTTTTTCATTTCCTGGAATCCGCTAATGGCCAGGAATCCATTCAAAAATATGACATAGTTATTTTGATTTTGTACAATTAATGTGTCGTATATCACATATTATTTTGCTTTTCAGGGTTATGTTACGGAGATTTGCTTGAATTGCATTGAGGCAGTCACTCAAAATACATGTTTGAAGCGGTTGTGACTTCTCTTTGATCCATTCTAGGCAAGAAGAATAGGAAAGAAGTTCTAGCAGAGAAATTGATTGATATTCCATTGTTTAGACGATAGTTTTGGAGGGTATGTATAATGGTGTGATTATACAGTCCACAAACCAACCGTGTTAGTAATTCGGTTATATGAGCCATCGGTATTATAAATCTGTAGAAAATTCTGCCATTTTGTGTTGATTTCAACACTGGACATTGCATTTGTCATGTGGGTTGGTTAGGTTGACAGAGCCGAGAGGATTTCCCAGGAAATGATGAGTTTATTGTATTAAGCCAGAAAGGGAAAGGATTGATTAATGGGGAAAGTAACACAAGAGGATTGAGTGACCTCTGGCTCAAATGAGTTTTAAGGGATGGTGGTGTTAAGCCATTTATCTGCAAAGCAATGTTTTTGCCAGTTATCGTTTGTGATGTATTTGTTGGGGTGGTATTTGTGGGTTTTATATGTTTGTTTCGGTATGTTACATAGGAATTGGCGACGTAGGTAGCAGTGGGGGTCACCGCATTCAATTTGTAATTATATATAAGGGAAAACCATGAATGGCCCCGGTACACATATTTTTAAGGCTTGATATTGATGCTGTCAAGCTTTTGTTTGACTTGAGTTTGATGTGAGCTGATATGCTTTACACAAATATATTCAAAAATAGGTTTAATAAGGGCGCCTATAAAATTGGCAATAGGGTTTTACAGTTCGGCGCCCACACGAGTTGTTGTCGCATACATCTGAGAAGTTGTTTAGTCTTTTTTGCATTTATTAATTACGTTTTCTATATGTTGTTTCCATGTAAGTAAGTTACTGTCAAAAATGATTCCTAGAAACTTGTGCAGTAAGGAAGATTCTGGATTATATGGTTTTGAATATGGATAGATTTTTCTTTCTTTTTCTTGTGGGTGAATAGAACAGCAATTGTGTTTAATGGATAATTTGAAACCACTATTTTCGCACCTTTAGTAGTTTATGTTTATGTTCTAGATTTTGTTGTATTTTTTTTTTCTAAGTAGGGAATGTTCCCGTTTTGATTTGATTGCGATATCATCTGCATATTGGGAGATTGGATATTGTCAGCACATTTCAGGAAGTTGGTCGCTGACAGCGACAAGTTAAAACAAGAGTGGGCTTATTATCGAGCAGCATATCTTTCTGTAGCTGTCACGTCATTACCTACATTAGTATGACGTCTGGTCCCTAATCCCTAGACTGGTGGCGTCTCTGTCACGTCTGTTGTCTTCCATCCATCCATGGATACATATGGAGGAGACAGGCCCGGCGCGCTTTCGCGCAGGTATTCTTTGTCCTTGCGTGCATGTGCATATTTAAGTTGCGCACGATTTATGACCGATTTCATTTTACGCATTCCTTTTGGGCTTTTTTCTTATAAAGGGAAACCACCAAAGCAACCTGTTGGGTATTCTCGGAATACAAAAAAGAACTCAGAGACCTGAGATGAAAACCTCAGTAACATCCCGGCTCAAGAAAAAGACGGTAAACCTTCCAGTCATTATTTGCTCTTCGTGCCAGACTTGGTTTCCAAGTCTGTGATCGTGTTTTGTGTCCGCCCTGATCGAGCTGGCCGAATACGGCTCCAGTATATCGCATTAAATAGCGCCTCTCTGTGTATTAACTCTCGACATTAACCTTTGATCACAAGTTTCATAGCGAGATCGCGCGGAGTTAGGGGCTGGTAGGAGTTAGGTAGGGGTAAACGGCATTTGCGTCATTGATGCAGACAAAAGTAACCGCGATCTCAGACTTGAAATCAAGTCTACCTTCGTGCCGGTGAGTAATAAGCATGACTTCAACGATGTACTATGATTTTTTTTTTAAACTTAGATCCAAAAACACTAGAGGGCGGTGTTCAGTAATTTGCGCTTACGTTTAAAAGTACTTAAAGGCTGGTGTGGTCTTTATGGCTAGTCCTCCAATGAATCTTACCTTAAGGCCCAGGAAAGCTAACAATTAAGCGTTAAATAATGAGGGTTTAAAATGTTTAGCGGGTCAGACACAGGGCATGGAATCAGAGGCATTAGGCTTAGTGAGACCTTGTCCTCAGCAAAAAACCAGGAAAACGTCGCCAGGCATACAAATTACACTGATGGGTTTTTCAAGTGTTTCTGAAGGCTTTATCACATAGTTAAACCATCCTCAGTGGTGATACACGCAACTGCACACCCACTGGGGATGCGGACTGGGCGATACCCACGTACCTATACCCACCTGAGATGGGACTAGGGTGATACCAACTATACCACACACCTGGGGATGTGGGACCAGGTGATACCCAACCTGTACCCACCCACTGGGAGATGTGAATTAGGTGATACCGCAACCTGTACACACACACTGGGGGGATGGGACCAGGTGATCTCCAACTGTACACACCCACTGGGGATGGGACTAGGGTGATGCCCAACTGCACCCCACCCACTGGGGGAGGACTAGGTGACACCCTAAAACTGCACCACCACACTGGAGATGGGACTAGGTGATACCCAACAACTATACCACACACTGGGATGGGACTAGGTGATACCCAACCGTACCACCCACTGGGGATGTGGACCAGGTGATACCCAACTGTACCACACACTGGGGATGGGGTTCAGGGTGATACCCTGATCCTACATGTGGCCCACCCACTGAGATGGGACTCTAGGTGACACCCAACTGCTTACCACCCACTGGGGATGGGACTGGGTGATACCCAAAACTACCACCCACTGGAGATGGGACTGGGATACTCAACCAAAATGCACAATACACTGGGGATGTGACAGGTGATGCCCACCAACTGCACCACACCCACTGGGGATGTGGGGACCTAGGTGGATACCCAACCGTACCTGGCCCACTGGGGATGGGACTAGGGTGATACCCAACTGTACCCACACACTGGGGAATGGGACCAGGGGGATGCCAACTATGCCTCACACTGGGGATGGGACTAGGTGATACCCATAACTGCCGTACCACCCACTGGAGATGGGACTAGGTGATACCCAACTGTACCACCCACTGGAGATGGGACTAGGTGAACACCAACTGTACCACCCACTGGAGATGGGACTAGTGATACCCAACTGTACCACCCACACTGGAGATGGGACTCAGGTGGACACCCAACTGTACCACCGCACTGGAGATGGGACTAGGTGATACCCAACTGTACCACCCACTGAGATGGGACTAGGCAGATACCTAACTGTGCCCACCTACTGGGGATGGGACCAGGGTGATAAAACACCTTCAAACACTCCGAAAAATACTCAAGTATTTCTGGTGACTTTGTCCCATTTTTGGTGAGAATAGGGTCTCAAAATATGCCTTTGAAAATAGAGATTAAAGTTAAACAAACTTATTAATATTATTAAGCTGTGTGGTTATAATAAGAACACTGTGGAATATGCATTCAGATTTCAGTTTCGTATTTGTTCATGTGAATTTTGAAATTTATTGGTGGCAAATTATTTAACTTCTCTTAATTAATAATGCTTACCTGCACACAAAAATAATATTTCTTTGGGAAGATTGATACCACATCAGCTTCATTTTTTTTTTTATTTAGGAAGGAGGGTCAAGAAGTCACGGCACAGCCAAGCCTTGAGAAAGTTTCTCCAGCTCAGGCCTGGGCTGCCTCTACCTCCTCATAATCTGTAGTTTGTGAGTCCTAATCCTGTAATAATACAGTACTCTGCCAACCTCAACCCAACCTGGGCTTTCTTGGAGGGCTCAGCCCCAGCCAAGTGAGAGCCTTCATTATAATGGCTGTAGTTGTGAACAAAGACATTGAGTGTCAGTTAAAATCTGTGTTAACAATAGAGCTATTTGAGATCTATTCATTAGAAAGGGTCTTTTATGTGCTCAGTTAGGGAATTATCTGGGCTCAAAGGTTTGGTTGGCTACCATGACTTGGCTATCATCCACTTCAATTATTTTGGTTATTTTTCACCATTAGACCACCAACTCTATACAATTTCTTTAAGGCAATACATAAACCTTTTTGTAAATGCATCAAATGTTGGAAGTCAGAGGATTACATAACTTCAAAAATCATTACACACACACACACACGTGTGTAACGCACTGCAATCAGGGGACATCCTTTGTCAAATTCTCCTATTGTCCAAAAAAGGGGACATATTGTTCTCCATTGTGATAGTAACCGGGGACTATTGTCCCCCTTTCTATGCCTGTCCTCGGTTTGAATGCGTCACACACACGCACACACACACACACACACACACACACACACATATGCATCTCACAGCAAACTGAGACGATACTATTCTGGTATTATTCTATCAAGCGGAGGACGAGTGGTACAATTCTGGGTAGTATCTATCAAAATTGAGGACAATATACACAATCACTGTCAGTATGATTGCACTCACTTTAGGCATATGGCATAATGTTTTCTTAGTTAGCTTGGGAGATATTAACTATCTGTAAAGTTATCTTTCCCAGACAATTAGTCAGCATAAATAGTTAGCATATTTTCAATGAACACAGGAATGATAAATCTGCTCGCTGGCAATTTGGAGTACATTTTGTCTTTTGGCTTAACTTGTTTTTTCTATTGTCTGTTCAAGGCAACATGCATACCTTTTCTTTCAGTTCACTCTAACTTTCAACTTTGATAGAGCTTCATTGTGTTTTGCAAAGTCTTTAATGTTCCGCCATCGCTCAATCGTGAAAGTGCCACAGGACAGGCCGCTTCAAATGTCACCGCTTGCCGGGTAGTTTCTTCATCAGAAAAATCTCTGTAGTCCATCCATGACGCCTCTCTTCTCTCTCATACAGTCCATGGACGATGCTGCGCCTCTTCGAGGATAACGGGGAGGCCCGACTAGTGGATGGGACCACGGCTTTCACATGTTCTTATAACACAAAAGTAATTAAAACAGACAATTTAGACATAGAAATCATTCACTCTCGGTCAGCAGCCAGCTAGAGACAGAGAGAAAGAGAAATAATAATAATAATAATGTATTGTGACTTATATAGCGCATGTATCCACCAACTGGAAGTGGTGCTCACAGGCGCCTATTATTACCCCTGCTCATCAGGCTCATAAATCATTCCCTGAAACCATCTCAGCTCCCCTGGGGAGTATACAGCTCAATTGCTGCCATTACAGCACATATAGGGCTAATCAACCAACTCTGCCCCTCACAGGTACCATTTAACCCCTGGGTGGAGAGAAGCAATTATGGTTAAGTGTCTTGCTCAGGACACAAGTCACGTGGCCGGTGATTCGAACCCACCATTCTGCTACTAACACTGTAGAACTTGACGTCCGGTAAGCTAGACCGCTCGGCCACGACACTCCATTAACCCTCCTATGCCCAGGCTGAAATTTGGCCCAGTCAGCACGGCACTCACAAGACAGTTTCATTTAGTATTTTTTGGTGCATTGCCAATTAGTGGAGGTCAAACCCACAGAGTCACACAGAGCTGTGTATGTGTACTGTTGAGTGGTTTTAGTTTTACCTCCTAATACATGTCCTTGCATTTATTTGGAGCACTTTAAAGTCAATGGGTTGGGAGTATAAGATATTTTAGAAATTTTGAGGTACTGGAAGTGCACTGCACAAAGTCAATGGGTTGGGAGTTACGCACATACAAATCTTGAGGTGTATTTGGAGTGCACTGCACAAAGTCAATGGGTTAAGAGAGACATACAATTTTGAGTGTCTTTGAGTGTTAAAACCTATAGAGGGGTTTAACCTCCTAAGTGCCCAGAGCTGGAGGGTATTTGCCCAGTCAGCACGTGCACTCACAGACAGTCACTTAGTATTTTTGGGTGCATTGCCAATTAGGTAGGCCAAAACCACAGAGTCACACAGAGCTGTGTATGTACTGTTGAGTGGTTTTAGTTTTACCTCCCTAATAGCCACATGTCCCAGTGCATTTATTTGAGTGCACTGTACAAAGTCAATGGGGTTGGGAGTTACACACAAATTTGAGTGTATTTGAGTGCACCTGCACCAAAGTCAATGGGTTGGGAGTTACATACAAATTTTGAGTGTATTTCAGTGCACTGTACAAAGTCAATGGGTTTGGGAGTTACATACAAATTCCTTTGAGTGTATTTGAGTGCACTGCACAAAGTCAATGGGTTGGGAGTTACATACAAATTTTGAGTGTATTTGAGTGCACCTGCACAAAGCTCAATGGGTTCAGAGAGACATAAACATTTTGAGTGTCTTTGAGTGTTAAACCTATAGAGGGTTAACCCTCCCATGTACCCAGGCTGGAAATTGGGGCCCAGTCAGCAACGGGCACCACAGACAGTCACTTGAGTATTTTTGGGTGCATTGCCAATTAGTAGGTCAAACCACAGAGTCACTACTAGAAAGCCTGTGTATGTACTGTTGAGTGGTTTTAGTTTTACCTTCTAGCCACATGTCCTTGCATTTATTTGGAGTGCTACTGCACAAAGTCAATTGGGCCAGTTACACACAAATTTAGAGTGCATTGAGTGCACTGCACAAAATCA
>CM055830.1:13782320-13838533 GCA_029582265.1 Zoroaster sp. YZ-2022
TGTTTTTTAAATCTTTAAAATTTTCAATTTCCCTTTCGACCGAAGGAGCGATTGGGGTCACGTCTTTTACGAAAAATCACATAATTGAAGATCATAACATGGTACAAAGACTGTGAAAATATCGTTTGTGGTTCATGGATATGATTTTTGAAAATATTAAACTTTGATTTAGTGTAATTCGAATCTGATGATCACTATGACGTCACAATTTGACATAAACCATGTTAAGGTCTAACTATGTGTAAGTTTTAGGTTCTGTGAACTCTGCAACTATGTTTTTGTCTCTGATAATTCTTATTCGAAGAAGAAGAAGAAGAAGAAGAAAAAAACCCGAATATCAATAGGTGTTCACGCCGTAGCTCGAACACCTAATTACATCCACTTGATCAAATCTGATAATTGCTTAGCCTTTTCATTTTGTTTATGGAAAAACCTTTAAATTCTAGATTTAGATAAAGCCAACATTGGTATTAAGTCTTGTACAAAAATAAATTTAATTGATGGACTGCATGTTTATATACTGAGAGTGATCTTTATTTATAATATACTTCACTTTCAACTCAAGTTTATAATGAACAAAAATATATTGATAAATTGACAATGATAGTATACTGTAATCAGCATCTCCTTATTGTGACATGCTTATAAATTGTCTTTGTTTTCACCTATACTAAATAATTAAAAATCATTTATAAAATTTGAAAACATTCTACATTGCTTTTACATTTCAAGGTTGTATATATTTGGCAAATGCTGTAGCAGCTCCAATCTACAGAATTATAAGCTAAAGATCAGATGCCATTTTTGTACATAGATGTTTAGATTGAAATAATCAAGAGTTATATGGGTGCTTGTATATTAATAAAACAATGAAATACATATTTATTTTAACTGTCCATTTGGTTTTATGACTGACTCTTTGTGGTTCCACTCTTCCTCCGCCCCCACAATCAATTAAACCACTTTGCTGACCGCTCATTGTAAACAACCTAATAATGAGTGTACATGGCTTACACATGTAACAAGTGAAATGACTTCAGTATAATGAACTCAACCATGATCCGTTGTTGACAAGAAAACGGAATCAATCTGCATAATAAATGTACGCCTGTATGTACGATTTAGTGACAGTTCAGAATAGGTGACATTCAGGGCTGTCATTGAATCAGTAATTTTGAATAAAATGCCTGCCTGCCTCTCTCGTTTCCAAAGTTCTTGGTGATGGCATGTACTGCTACTGGTGATGAACAAACACATTTGTTTTCTAAAATTCTTGGACTATCATTGCAGCACTATAGAATCCAAGAACTAGGGAGGAGGGAGGAGGCAAACAAGCAATAAAAGTAATGGCCCAGACACAGGCCTATGCTTGATTCCAAATTACCAATTCCATTGACGAAGACTGGTGTCATTATGTCGAGAATCACACCCAGCATCAATTCTGCATAGCTGAAGTACCAAGATGTTTCTATCCTCTTCTGAAAAGATTTAAGATTGAAAAGAGGAGTAAGGGCTTAGATTTTAATAAATTCAACATTATCAACAATCACTGGGAAATAAGGTAAAACATTGTTTAACTGATATGGAATGGAAAGTGGTTATCAGACAGACCCTTCTCTTGACTGAAATGCAGTACTGCTATACATGTAGCAAAAAATAATAACAAATTATACTAAACCTTAATTTTTGTAATAAACAACCATTAAAATTAAATGAAACGTTCATCATTGGTATTTGATAATGAACAATTTCAACCCTGTAACACGTTAACATTAGATCTCACGAAAATAGTATAAACCTGTGAAATTTATTAAAACAGCGGCCCCTCGTGTTTCGCAAAGTTATATCTGGTAACGTCTTGTATATTTTACATAATTATTTTTCTTTCTCCAAGATAAAGCACTTGGACAAATTAATTATAAGGCCTGTGTCCGAGACCCGACCAAATAAAATGTTTGATAATATTTTAGAATATGAGAATCTAAACCAAAATTAGCTTCCTTTCAACATTTTTCCTGTCAAATATAAGTATGTAATCAGGGTTAGCACTTTCACATAATTGCCAGGGACATTGTCAAGATTGTGTCATCATGTACACCCTAGATCATTGTCTACCAATGGCAATGCAACTATGATTGAGATGCTCACCCAGAATCCAGCAGTAGGCCTATGTCCAGATAGATACTGCTAAGCACCGGTTTGTTCAGTCTGTGCTTTCTCCATGGTTGATCCAGTTCACGCTTCAGTACTAGTACTAGCATTGTCATCACTTTTGATCATCTTGGACGTCAACTGCACCTGGTTTGAATCGAATCCAGGAATTGAGTATGTAGAATCCCCTGTTTCGGAGTGACCCAAAATTACCTGGCTACACGGAGTTTGCAGGAACGCAATCAGTCGGTCGGTCTGTTTGAACTGATATGATAACATGGTGCGGTTTAATGTAGGGGATGGTCGGTGAAGTGGTTGATATGTGTCGTTGGAGGCTAGGGCAGCAGAACATTCGTTGTTGCGTTCAAAAGTATGGGGATTGGAAAATAGTCCAAGTCCAAAGTAACGTGGTACCATAGAGAAAGGTCCTTTCTATGGTGGTACAGGTATACGCTACTTTGGCTACTGTCATTGACCCATTATGATAATGTATAAAAGCAGTCTTGCGTACAAAAGCAATGAGAGGATTGAAAATAGTCTAAGTCCAAAGTGTATGTGGTACAGTGGCTACGCGCTATTTTGGCTACATTAACTGTTCTATATGAAACACTTAAAAGCAGTCTTGCGTGTAAAGTGGGGATTGGGAAAAATAGCCCGGGGGTAAAAGTGTCTGTAGAAAAAGGGCTGCGGCCCACGGCAAAGGATTTTTCTATATAAACTTTTTAAAAGCAGTCTTGCGGAAAAAAGAAATGGGAGGTTTGGGAAAAATGGTCCAAGTCCAAATTTGTCTGTAGAAAAGGTCTCCCTTTACTTTTGGTACATTGATTTTCCCTATAAAACACAAAAAAGCGGTCCTTGCAAAAAGGGGCAATGGGGGGTTTGGGAAAAAAAAATTAAGCCCAAAGTTTTCGGGGGTCCCCGGTGGCTACTTTTGGCAAAGTTTTAACTGTTCTTTTAAAAAAAGGTAAAAAGCTTATTAAAAGAAGGGAAAGGATTGGAAATAGTCAAACCCAAAAATGTCTTGGTACAGTGGCTACCGGCCTTTGGCTTTTAACTTCTATAAAACACTTTAAAAGCAGTTTTGGGTCCCAAAAGCAATGGGAGGATTGGAAAAAGTAAAGAAAGTGTCGTTTTAAAAATTAAAGGGGGTTACTGTACAGGATATTTTTGGGAAATTTGAAGAAGCAGTTTCCCTTAAAAAAATGGGGGGTTTTAATAATTTTTAAAAAGTTTTATGGGCCATGAACAAAGAAATTTTTAAAAAAAGAAATTGACATTTTTAGAAGAGGATTAATTATTTTTGAAAAAAAGAATTTTTTAAATTTTAATAAAAATAAAAAATTTTAAATTTTTAATGGTTTGATTTAAATAAAGGGAGGGTTTATGAAATAAAAAATAATATATTCGGTTTGTAGAATGTTTTTTGTATAATTTTAGGGGGCGGGAAAATTAAAGAACATGGAGAAGCGATTTTTTCCGACGGATTTAAATTTAAAAAGGGGGTTTTAATGGGAAAGTCGCTTTCTAAAAATTTTAAAAAGAGGGGAAGATTTAATTCATGAATTATGAAAAAATAAATGTTTTAATTTAGTAGCATGTTAAAAAATAAAATTTAATTTAAATTTTTGGATATAATTGGAACTTCTAATTACAGGCTCCAAACAAATCAAGATCCCCTGAATTGGGGCCTTTTTCCTTAAATTGAACACATCATGACACATCCTTTCCCTTTTCGGGGTAAACCAAGAAAAGGGTTTATTTTTAAAAAAGCCAAAAAAACCAAAAAAAATTTTCCGGGGTTTGACTCAAATTCAGTGGTTTTTGGGGTTGGCTGATCCTCGTTTAAAAAATTTTTGTTACCATAATGCCCCCAAGATTAATTTTGGGAAAAAGTTGGTCATGAGGGGGCCCACCTTTAAAAAGGTTCTGGAGAAAATATGGTGGGGGGCTACACTGTGCCCCCCTCCCCCCCTTGTCCTGGGAGGCTTAACCGGAAATTTTTTGATTAATGTTGAAAGTTTTTAACAAGTCCAAAAAGTTTAAATGTTCATTTTGATGCAAAAATACCCCCAAAGGGTTCCTCGTATTTAAATTTTAAAAACCAGATTTTTTGGGGAAGCTAAAGATTTTTATGGGGGTTTTTTTAAGCTTTTCGTAAAAAGGAAAAGGGGAAGGTGTTTTTTTTATTATAACTTTTTTTGGATGTTTTTTTGCTAAAGTTAGAATTTCTTCAGATCCCTTAAACGATCATGTCTTGGTTACAACTCCCAATTTAAAATTTTCGTGTTAAGGATAGAATTTTTGAAAGGAATGTTGGTTTTTTAAAAGGGGTGCAAGGAGACCAAGACCCCCGAAAATTTTAAGTGTCCCCAAAAGGGAAAAAATTAGACTTTAAAAGGGTTTGGGTTTTTTGGAATATAAAAAAATTATGTCGAGATATACTGTTGGAATCGAGACACTTGATATCGGGGGCCCAGGACTTGGATTGCTTCAAAATATACTCCCTTTTTGGGAGAGGCGAAAAACGAAAACAAACGGCTTTGGATGGTCTGAAAAGTCCCGAAAAGTTAAAAACCCAAGGAAACCGAGGGAAGATCGATAAGTTTAAAAGGGGTTGGGTTTGAGCAGGAAATTTTTAACATTAAAAAACCCCTTGAAATTCACGTATTTGGTTTTGGGATAATACGAAACAAAAAAGGAAACAATTGCAGCTTGGATTCCCAACTGCCGTGAATTGGGACATGTTTTGTCGAGAAACGTTGGGGGGTTATTTATGATGAATGCGGAAAATAAACAGATCGGAGGATATGGTAATGACGGGTGCAAATGTTGGGGAGCAAGATAGGAAAAGCAATACTATTAGAGGGACACAGAGTAGAAGGTCAATTACGTTATTGGAGGAATAGAGGAAGAGTCATGAGGATGTTTCATTTGTAGCAGTTGAGAAGCAGAGATGAGGCCACGTTGCTACCTTCATTTAAACAATGGTTTACCAGGAAAACCATTTTCGTGTCTCAGATTGCTGGAAAACTTACTGCAATCTATGGATAGGCTTATGGATACAAACAGAGACAGTGAACCATTCAAAAGGGGTTTGTATCCAGTAGTGAGGTGGGTCTATACCAACAGATTGAAGGTCACTGGCGGCAAGTGGTCCGTCTTTCCAACTCACCCGGAAGACGAAAGTACCTCCTCTTCCTTCTTGGCCTGAATTTTTGTAGATACACCTTAAAAAGGACCAAAGACATTTCATACAGTTGTAACTTGGTCTTACCCAAGGTCTATGATCCACCGTCAAGACCACCCTTCTATGGTAAAGAATGGACAGAGCATGGAGGAATAGGAACGAGCAGACAGGTAAACCCTAAATAATGTGGGTGTTATTAATTTATTATACTTCACTAATGTATTATTGTGATGTGTACCCGGCCAGCGCGGAGAAATGGACTAAAGGGAGTGGTGCAGTGCGAGCGTGGGTAAAAAATATTCCAAGTAAATGTATAACTATGTATAAGTAACAAGCATGTATGATTTGAAACTTTGGGTGATGGTAGAGAATACGATGAGAACAAAGCAATATGTATCATTACTTTGCGAGAACGAAGCAATATGTATCATGTGACTTATGAAGAACGAAGCAATATGTTTGTAACTTATGAGAACAGAAGCAATATGTATTATGACTCTATGAGAACGAAGCAATATGTATGATGACTTATGAGACAAAGCAATATATAAAATATGAGACTTATGAGAACGAAAGGGTATGTTTCAACAAACATACTGAACGAACGAATAAAATGTGTATTATGACTTATGAGAACGAAGCATGATGATCATGCGAACAAAGCAATGTATCATGACCTTGAGAAAGAAGCAATATGTCATGACTTATGAGAACGAAGCAATATGTATTATGACTTATATGAACGAAGTAATATGTATGAGTGACTTATAGAGCGAGAAAGAAGCACATATGTTTCATGACCTATGAGAACGAAGAAATATGTATTATGACCTATGAGAATGAAGTAATATGCATGATGACTTATGAGAACGAAGCAATATGTTCTGGCGACTTCTGCGAGAACGCGGCGTGGCTATGACGACTTACGGTGAGCACGATCAGTATGTAATGCCGTGGGTACATCCTCTATATGTTCCCCTGAGCTAGTGCGTCTTTGTAGCACATATCATGGTGTTTCTTTTGTTGAAGCATTGCGGTTTGTACATAAAAAGGTGTTTGTAATGTTAACTTGTACAGGTGGGAAATGCCTTCAGGATGTACTTCTTTGTATGGCCCTGTCACACTGTTGCGTATGAGAGAGAAACGTAAGAGTTGCGTATGAAAATTCATATAAATAATTTCATACGGGCCGTGTCTTTGAAAATACAGAATTGTGCGTATACTTACCGTATTGAACCTAAGGAGTAGCGTATGAGAGTAGCGGTGTATGGCAAACGTATTGATAAAGCGTTCTCTGCGGCAGTATGGCGTGGCGGCCATGAGCTGCGCATGTGGGCGTATGAATCCTGCGCATGCCCAGCGTACCTGCCCATCACGTGACAAAGTGCCCCATATAATCGGCGGCCTTCCACAACGTATGCGGCAACTATTTATGTCCAGCGTACTCGGACCTGTGAGAGTAACGTACCCATATCAAAATTTCAGCGTCAGCGTATGCCTAGCCTATGTGGCGTATAGCGTATTAACCATACGTCCAGCAGATGCGTCAAAAAATTTTTTAAGCATGGGAAAAATTTATTTCCTTCTGCCTCAGCGTATGCCAGCGTACGCCACCGTGGCTTGAAACGTATTATACATAACCTATGCCTAATCGCCTACCCTAGCGGGTATGTTCATTGCATACCAGCGTATGAGGTGATAAGTTTTCACGCTGGCATACGCCAGTACGATACGCAACAGTGTGACAGGGCCATTAGGGAAGTGTTCCAAATAGCAAGTAGGTTATTATACACGGAATTGATAGAGCCATAAAATATATGGTCCTCAAAATTTTACTTTAGTCATGGCACAACCTTACTAAATGTATACATTACAACCTAAAATTGATGATGTCATTTCACATGTCATGTTGATGTGATTTTTACAAAATGTTCAAATAAAGTAAACCATTTTGGTTTTTCCCAAACACTTTGATGTTTGTTTTCAGGTGTTATTACGTAAATAAATTAAGACAATGTAACTTTGCCTCAAATTATCAAGTAGTATTTAAATAGTCAGAGCATCACTTTATTGAAAATTTTCATCATATTCAAATAACAGGAGCTTTCATAAAACATTTGATTTCACAAGAATTTTCATGACATGATATGATATGATATGATGTGATCTATAGTGTGATCTTATAGTGTTCGACCACGTCCTAATGGTCGAGAGGAAACGAATCCGCTTAGTAATAGTTAGGTTATGAGTTGACGGCGTGGTTTTAGAATTGGTCTTTCATCCCCAAAAGAACAAATTTTTTGTATTATGATAAATTGACTCTACAATATTGAAATAGATAGTATGACCCTGTTCTTTTTCTGATTTGTGGCTTTCTCGAGTGAATAAATTCCAGGTTTCTCAAATCAATAAATTGCGAAGTCCCAAAAAAAAAAATTGCGAAGTCCCAAAAAACAGTCACCGCGCATGTTCAGTGACATTGACCTCCGGCTTGGTTGCGTCATGCTCTATTTGGAAACTGTGGGCAATACCCGATCATGACTTTTTTTTCAGAACCATCGCTGGCTATGGAGAACAGTAAAGAGGGACAGGGAAGAACTCTTCATCCCTTAACTGTTGACCCATAGCCAGCGTGATCTCGCCCCGGCCATGGTCCCTGTCGAATCCCTGTCGAATCCCTGTCGAATCCCTGTCGAATCCGTGGCAAAACAGGCCTTGTAGTTTTCTATGGTTTAGCAGTGAAAAAATCAACGCACCGAACGGACCCCAATGTTCTTACACGACCGAAGTGTGACGTGATGAATACGCCTATGGGTCGTTCATTGTTCGAGAGGCTGGCTGCGAATAACAAGTAGCGCAACACAGTACACAAAGCCGATCAAGCGTGACGTACTATTTGTAGCAGTAGCCGTGGCTACAAAAGGACTGTGTGAGTTGCGGGGTGCGTATTTGTTTTTTACACCGCAGCGACGGGTTTTGTGCGCATTTCGCCCTTGTGTCAAGACACGCAAAAAAAAACCTACCATCAACGGAGAGGGAATGGCTCCATGAGTTCCACTGCAGAGCATGATGGTCGACTGCAGCTTGGAGTTTTCTATCGTCGCGCGCCTAGGGTTTCGTCGACTCCCTCTCAACACCGGAATTCGCACTTTCCCCCCACACACCCCGCCGCTGCGGTGTAAAACAAATATACGCTTGCGGGGTATTAGACAATTGTGCCCAGGAATTCTGTGATCGGTCGTGTGTTTACAACGGATACAAAATGTATGAGACTGAAACCTGTTCCTCTTTGTTACAATCACAAGGTGTGCAATGCACGAGGTACCAGTCTGACTACAATCTGCAATTGTACAGGTTTCACGGTCGCAGACTACTGAAAATGCGTATACGTGACCTTTGGACCTTATTGTTGTTTTTTGGACATTTCGGTAATTACATCGATACCTGGATTTTGTTTTTGAAGAAAACCTTCCAAAAATGATTCTCTATCATTCTTCAATCCCATTTTTGCACTTTTAGGGCGGTGTGTGCCTTAACATTGATCTCAACCCCACGGACAATACAATGACAACATAGGGCCTACAGGAATATTAATAATAATTTTGAAGTGTAGGCTGTAACCCAAAGCAACAACAAGCAACAACAAGCAACGGTGTTGACTTACATGACTAGTTGTTTCTCCATCGATAGACACGCAAAAACATTTCCCAAGGCAGACCGAGTGTGTTATAGTGCTTCGTATAAGCTAAGGTACGTAAAGCTTTTCTGCTTCGTATTCTGCTTCGTATTCTGCTTCGTATTGTGCTTCGTATTGTGCTTCGTATTCTGCTTCGTATTCTGCTTCGTATTGTGCTTCGTATTGTGCTTCGTATTCTGCTTCGTATTCTGCTTCGCATTCTGCTTCGTATTGTGCTTCGTATTGTGCTTCGTATTCTGCTTCGTATTCTGCTTCGTATTCTGCTTCGTATTCTGCTTCGTATTGTGCTTCGTATCGCTTGCATTCTGCTTCGTATTCTGTTTCGTATTCTGTTTCGTATTCTGCTTCGTATTCTGCTTCGTATTCTGCTTCGTATTCTGCTTCGTATTCTGTTCTGCTTCGTATTCTGTTTCGTATTCTGCTTCGTATTCTGTTTCGTATTCTGCTTCGAATTCTGCTTCGTATTTTGCTTGCTTTAGTTACTTCTATAGATCTGTATAAGCTTTTTCTGCTTCGTATAAAGCTAAGGTACGTATAGATAGAGTAAGGTCAGGTTAAGACAAAGTTTTATCTTATTACGTTTTGTCATTATAGACGAGAAAATAGTGTAAATACATTGAAACAAATCTTCGTCTCGTCTATAGGAAGTCGACAATTTCAATCAAGACATTGATTTGATTAAAAATGAACGGAACCATAGAAATACAGATTTCAAAGGGATTTATTGTCATCATCAACTGACTCCATAAGTAAAAAAAATATATATATATATATATATATATATATATATATATATATATATATATATATATATATATATATATATATATATATATATATATATACCATAGATTTCACCTTTGGGAGACACCAGAAAAATTGCACCTTTGGGAGACATTTCAGTTTTTGCCAGATATCATGAAAACAAATATTACAGTTGTTACTTTCACCATCCAAAATATTGACGAAAAGGACCTTTATTAATGTGTGTGTAACACTTACTGGAATAGGGGAAGCCTGTTTGGATATATTGCTTTTCCGCAGTTATTTTTGTCTCCTTTAGGTAATTTTACTTCAAGTGGTACCGTTGGGAGACACACGTGTAAGAGAAGTACCTTTGGGAGACGCATCCCCCTGGAAGGCATAGCTGTCTACTGCATGCATCACTTATAAGCAATCCAATATATACATTCGAAATTCAGCCGACATATACAATGAGGGAACTAATTAAAACAATCACACAAAACAATTACAGCTAAGTTGACGTAGCTATGTCGTAATGTAATTAAAAAAATGACATTAATTATCCATATTAAGTTTCTGTAATGATCAAATTTTCCAAGTACATAATAAGGGCCTACATTTATTTCACACAATGTAATGTGATTGCTGTTGTGGACCATTTTAACTCAGACAAAACCTCGATCAGGAAATGTTGGTAATCACTTGTACCCATTTCCGTAAGCTAATGGTAGATTATGTAAGCTGTATTAAAACATTTGAAATAATAGTGTCGCCTTAGTGTACATAATCTTACACCACAATGTATCCAATGGTACCCTTATTTAGGAAGAAATGTATAATATATAGTGTCTCCTTAGTGTACAGCTCTTACTCCAAAATGTCTCCCAATGGTGCCCTTATTTAGGAAAATATATACATATATATATCATATATAGTGTCTCCTTAGTGTACATCTCTTACTCCAAAATGTCTCCCAATGGTACCCTTATTTAGGAAAAAAAATATATAATATACAGTCGAACACCTTTAAAACAAGATCCATGGGACTTTACAAAATTACCTTGTTATAACCGGTTGGTTGGTTAGTTGGGAACTAGTGTATTTGTTCATGCAGTTTATCTTACAATGCCTTAAGGCAAGTCGCTTTTAACAATTAGATAGTGTATCCTAACCCATTGCGGCAAGTAGCTTTTTCCAGAAGTGCCCGTATTTCAGGTTACTTGTGATTTCTTTGCGACTAAAGGAGTTAATGTATGTTTCAAATTAATTTATATGGGCCTTTCCTGTCTGTGGCAGTCTGTACCGTCATTGAATTTTTTTTTCAGGACCTTTAAGACACATCTAGGTCTTTAGGTATTTTTTATGATATGATCATACATATATCATAGTGTCCCCACAGTGTCACCATACAGATGTCATGAGAAATCATATTTTTAATTTGCTGCAGTTTGATAACAATTACACTGGGAGTACAATTTCCTACAATAGTACCGTAACATTCTGTATAACAAACTACAGTGGATATATGAAATTTGTAAATACTGTAAAAGAGAGCAAACATGACGACAAATGTATGCAAGAAACTCAGAATCTTCATGTGACAAAGAAATAGTGAATTTTTATATAGGTTAGATATTCATAGTGTGTTCATAATGTGATCAGAGTGGCAAGTAGGACTCTTAAAGATTGACTACAACGGAATAATGATAAGTGCTGTGTTGCTGTTTTCGTCCGCTGGTACTATATCGTGGATTTCATAGTGGATTTTCAATGGGTCTTTGTCGGGAACCAGTGCAGGGCGGGAAATTTCAAAAATCGAAGAAGCGGGGTCTAATTTTTTCGGTCAAATTGCAACAAAATTATAAAGAGAAAAACATGACCACAACAATAAATTGTTACCTGAACACAACATAAACAAGGTTCGATAGTCAATTTAATGTGAGAGTTCTCGTTGTAGTCCATCTTTAAAACACTGTGTGATAATCACAGAGTGTTCTTAGTGTGATCACAGAGTGGCAATCGCCTGTAGGCCCTAACACTGTGAAATATTCAGTGTTGATAGTGTCACCACATAGTGGATCAACAGTGTGCATTACGGGTTTTCTCCATTAGAGCTCAACCCGAATTGCTTATAGCCCAACTCGGGCTGGTATTTATCCTTCTCAACCCATCCTACAGAACCCTGGCCCAGTGGGAGTAGATTGTTGAAGTAAGAAGGCTATACTTTTTTGCAAATCATCCGAGCGCAACTCTTATTTAACTCATTTCAATGCGTTTCACATGACTAACAATACCAGAATGTACATGTATGTGCAGTTTTTTAACTTCACGCCAAAATAATTCAATGGGTAGGCTTAGTTTGTTTGTATTGCCTTTGCGAATTCACCGTTTTCTTTGAATGCGGCAAAAACAAGTCCGTGCAGCTACCCAAGCTACAAGTACAATACTTTACTTTATCGGTGACTTTCATGGGATGAATGTTCACGGCCATCTACTGTGCATATTCTATTAAAAACCAGACATATTCAAAGTTAAACCCAGACATCATTAATCATCCGTCAAGTTGAAGTAAGAAGGCTATACTTTTTTGCAAATCATCCGACCGCGACCCTCATTTAACTCATTTCAATACGTTTCACATGACTAAAAAATAACCTATGCCTAAACAATTGAATTATTTTCGCATGAAATAAAAAGTGCACATCCATTCTTGTATTTTAGTCATGTGAAACATGTATTGAAATAAGTAAAATGATGTGGGTTGCGCTCGGTTGATTAGCAAAAACCCTTGGCCTAGTTCGCTTAAACAATCCGAAATAATTATAGGACTTTTAGAAAATGTTTCTGACAATAACAGGAAAGAAAACAGAATATCCAGCACGGGTTAGCCGACACCTCGTTACATTTCAGGCCATCTGCACGTGTGGTTCGAAATTTACAAAATGACGGATGATTCTGTTTTAGTTACATAATTCAACCCAACTAATAGTTATATTCCATTAAAAAAGCTCCTTATTCAAAAACCAATTCGTCCGCAAGCCCATAATTCTGAAACATGTGAACATTTTAATTAGAGACAGTAGAGACTAGTACATAATCTTAGGTCCATATCGTCACCGTTTTCACGAAGGGCCAATTGGGGAAAAAACATTTTTCGACATTCTGAATTACGTTGAAATCTGTAATTACACTAGTTGGCCAAGGGCAAAATGAGTACAAATGAGCAATTTTCACAAAGGGACAATTGGGCCACACAGCATCGAGCTTTAAGTATAATACTGACATTTTAAACGTACCATGTCACATTCAAGAGGCAAAATAGTTATAAACCTTGTGCCCTATGTAAAAGAACAGATTTCATCTTTTCCAATCTTTCAACTTTTCAACAACAGGATGATTAATGACAACGTGCGGTAATTAATATTTGAAGACAATAATCCCTTCGAGAAAACGCTAAAATCAACACAACCTTACCAATTGTCCCTTTGTGAAAACGCTTTGGGGTCATTCCATGTCAAATCACCTAATTTTTTAAAAGATTTGTCAGTTACCGACTCAGATTTTGCTGATTTTTATTTTCAACATACCTCCATGGTTGAGATGATTTCATGGTGTAAAAAAATCATAACAAGAGTTTATGTTAAACATTATAAACATACATGTACATAAAACACCTACATGTATACTATACAGTGTGTACATGTATGTACACTGTATACCGTATATTAAGCAAAATACCAATTATTTGAAAATATCGTCTGACCATGAAGGAGAAAAGATACCACACTGAATTTTTCTACATACATAGATAGGATACAATATTTTAAGTAAAAGTTTCAGTTATACAAGGGTAGTGGCCCACCTGGTCAACAATTTTTGCCTGCGAACCTACCTTCAGACCCCAGCCAAACCTCCAATGAAGGTATAATTAGTCCATCCTTGTTTAGGGTCAGACATATGTAGCCTACATATAAAAGCAATCCGACCACTCGTGTGGTCACCAGAGGGGCCCAAAATGTCAAAAAGTAACCTACGTCGACTCAATTGTGGGTTTTCAGTAAAGAACGCCTAACTGAAGGAGATATACTACTTTTGACAGCAGATTCTATTAGATTGTTATTCATCCTGTATAATATCTTTCAGCAAAATATCTTTACCCAATTTTGAGATATACACTGTAAAATGATATTTAGAATTTAAACATTTCTAAACACTTTGTTACAATTGGGCCTGGCATAACTACAATTAAATTACCTTTCTGTGGTGCCCCTA
The DNA here is from genome assembly GCA_029582265.1 of Zoroaster sp. YZ-2022. Taxonomy (NCBI): domain Eukaryota; kingdom Metazoa; phylum Echinodermata; class Asteroidea; order Forcipulatida; family Zoroasteridae; genus Zoroaster; species Zoroaster sp. YZ-2022. The sequence continues at coordinate 13,796,372 of CM055830.1, forward strand.
GAAAACAATCCCTCCCTGCAAACTGGAACCAAGTTATGTCACTGCAATCAGGGGGTGTCAGTGGATTTAACCAGACTCTCACCTATGCCAACATACTAAAGAGTTGAGTTACATTATATAGTGTCTCCTTAGTGTACATCTCTTACTCCAAAATGTCTCCCAATGGTACCCTTATTTAGGAAAACATATATAATATATAGTGTCTCCGATCCTTAGTGTACATCTCTTACTCTAAAATGTCTCCAATGGTACCCTTATTTAGGAAAAAAACTATATAATATATACTAGTGTCTCCTTAGTGTACATCTCTTACTCCAAAATGTCTCCCAATGGTACCCTTATTTAGGAAAAAATATATAATATACAGTCGAACACCTTTAACCCAGTACTATATTGTACTAACACCGTTATAACAATTAGATCCATAGGACTTTACAAATTACCTTGTAATAACAGGTTGATTAGTTGGTTGGGAACTAGTGTAGTTTAGTTTATCTTACAATGCATTAAGACAAGTCACTTTTAACAATTAGAATAGAATACAAATATTTACACAAATAACGATATACATGTATACAAACGTTTATTTTAAACATTCCATTTAAAATTTGATAATAGGTCCACGCCTGCCAAGATACTATCTCTTTGCCTCAGGCTTAGTTCTAAAAAAAAATCGCGACACGATCGATGAAGTCCAAAACCGTGAAATTGCAGTTTGCCCAAAATGTGAAATATTTTTTACACGACCATTTCATACGATTTCACGGCAAGTTGTCTGCAATATACCCTCAGTCGATTTCTTCGTGGCCGTTTAAGAGAAATTAATTTGACGGCGAAACCCACTTTTTATTTACGGCAGAACTTTTGGCAATCCATTTTCACCACGGAAACTCCACATGCATTGTACATCTATGTACGTGCGTACATAATTATGCGTGTATTGGGCTTTCTCCATGGGGTGTGCGAGCTTGGCCGGCACGGGCCTGCATCGGCACATCACCGGTACGTGCGTTCGGCGGTCAAGTCGCCGGTCTACAGGGTGATTCTAGCGAAGTGCTGTTTGAAAAGTTTCATTTTGCAGAAGTATAATCTTAATGGAAAAAGTATGTGCAACAAATATGTGTAGAAAACTTCTTTTTCAAAGTGTATTTTCGAGACGTTTACTGACATAAAGTAAATTTTGGGGAAAAAATATTTAAAAAATGGACTTTGTGTTTTGGCAATGAGACGAATAAGTCTAAAAACTCACTTTTGTCCATAAAATTTGAAATTTTCCATGAAGGTCCATTTTCTTCCGCCATCTGGTTGGAGAGGTTGTCGCGACATCGTACGTCAAGTTTCGTGCAATTTTATGCATCGGTTCTCATTTTAGGCCAAGAAAGCAAAAAAATTTGATTTTGTGTTTTGGCAATGAGACGAATAAGTCTAAAAACTCACTTTTGTCCATAACATTTGAAATTTTCTATGAAGGTCCATTTTCTTCCCCCATCTGGTTGGAGAGGTTGTCACGACATCTTACGTCAAGTTTCGTGCAATTTTATGCGTCGGTTCTCATTTTAGGCCAAAAAAGCAAAAAAATTGATTTTGTGTTTTGGCAATGAGACGAATTAGTCTAAAAACTCACTTTTGTCCATAAAATTTGAAATTTTCCATGAAGGTCCATTTTCTTCCCCCATCTGGTTGGAGAGGTTGTCGCGACATCTTACGTCAAGTTTCGTGCAATTTTATGTGTCGGTTCTCATTTTAGGCCAAAAAAGCAAAACATTTGATTTTGTGTTTTGGCAATGACACGAATAAGTCTAAAAACTCACTTTTGTCCATAAAATTAGAAATTTTCCATGAAGGTCCATTTTCTTCCCCCGTCTGGTTGGAGAGGTTGTCGCGACATCTTATGTTAAGTTTCGTGCAATTTTATGCGTCGGTTCTCATTTTAGGCCAAAAAAGCAAAACATTTGCGTTTTGGCGAGACGAATAAGTCTAAAAACTCACTTTTGTCCATAAAATTTGAAATTTTCCATGAAGGTCCATTTTCTTCCCCCATCTGGTTGCAGAGGTTGTCGCGACATCTTATGTCAAGTTTCGTGCAATTGTATGCGTCGGTTCTCATTTTAGGCCAAAAAAGAAAGAAAAAATGATTTTGTGTTTTGGCAATGAGACGAATAAGTCTAAAAATTTTCAATGAAGGTCCTTTTTCTTCCCCCATCTGGTTGGAGATGATGTCGCGACATCTTACGTCAAGTACATGGAACTTTGCAACAATACATTTACAAAACCACCTACATGTACATGTACATGTACATTGCCACAACAGCACATAAATACAAAATGTATGTAGTCAGTTTGAACAAAACTACAGAGCAAAACTGCCCAATGTTGGAATGAATACACATAACCATTTTTCTCTAGGGATCTTTTTTCTAAGATGAATGTTTGGACTTGCACATAATGTAACGTTATGTACCAATTAATTATTTCTGAATTGATAGTTTCCCAAAGTTCTTTGGAGCTATACATGGACATTACTCCATGGTTCAATGTAACTACATTGTACTATAAGAAACTTTAGTTTCTTAATCCCTACTTTTGCTGCATATCTAATGAAGAGCAAACATCATTGTTGCCTGGTCTTACACCTCAGTGAACAAAGATAGGAAGCTAACCACTAGTTTTATTGTACCCACATGTACATTTGTACTGTGCTCCATGAGCTACATGTACATTATGCATCAGCACAGTCCATGTCTTTAATTTGTACTATAGTGTAGTGGGCAAGGCATGAAAAAGCCATTAGACTTGTACACTACATGTGGTTTCTTATTTAATCCATCAACAATGCTTATGCTATGGTTCCAGCCAAGTTTTTCAATTTTTTATCAAAGTTTAAATTCCATTTTTCATCTTAGTAATTTTTTGTCACAGTTGTCTTATTATTTACATCACCCGACTTACAATTGGAGCTGTACATTACTCTATGGTTCAATGTAACTACTATAAGATACTTTAGTTTCTTCATCCCTACTTTTGCTGCATATCTAATTGAGATCATACTGATGTTCTGTGTCTAGCACAATTCTAGATTATCAATTTATAATTTGTAATCGCCCTGTCATAAATCTTTGTATACAATGTGATCTTGATTCTTGTGATTTGTTTTAATGACATAACTGCAAAATATTGCTTAATTCTTTATTGTAAATAACAATCGTGTATAGTAAAATTAAAAGATTTTCAGAGGTCGTAAGTGTCATTTTGGAGCAGCAAAGAAAGAAAAGGTTTTTTTTCCGAATTGAAAATACTGAAGTGTCCTTAACTTCCAAATTTTTTTTTCAGTCAATCCGCGCACGGTCCGGTCGTGCCTGCTAGCGGTACTAGTATGCGTACATATAGCAGCATATCCATATATATGCATGCAGCGCTGCGTGTAGTCTGGTACCGGGTCGTGCTACGTACGTACGTGAAGACGCGCGGTCGGGGCTAGACTTAATATAAGGCATCCTACAAATAGGGGTGCTTTTTTTAATAATCTGTTGTATATTTTTTAGAAATACACGTATATTTTTCCAAATTAATGAAATTCGATTCCAAATTACTTCATTAACACATATGATGCAATCTAATGAATATATATATATGTACAGAGTTTTTATAATCGGGCAAAAACTGAATGTCTCCGTAAGTTACTTCTCTATCTGCGAGTAGTATACCCACCCAAAATCGACCCTCCCTTTACTCAGACATGAAAACCCCCACGGTCGTATGGAAATGTCCACAACCTTACCGGGGACCCCTCAACCAATAGCAGTGCGTAATGCATTACTCTGTACTTAGACTCGGAGCTACGGCGGGTGAAAACATTAAGGAGACACAAAATTGTCTCCTTAATGTAAGTGTCTCCCCAACGTACTTCTCTAACCACGAAATGTCTCCCTAAGGTGCCATTAACGCTAATATATATATATACACACACACACATAATATGTATATATGTGTATATATATATATATATATATATATCTATATATATATATATATATATATATATATATATATATATATATATATATATATATATATATATATATATATATATATATATATATATATATATATATATATATATATATATATATATATATATATATATATATATATATATATATATATATATATATATATATAACTAGGCCTATATCTCCATTAAACGCCCATTTTTCAACTGATAGTTATACATCATTGGTAAAATTACCCATAAAATAAAATGATTGAATGCCATACATGATGTTTAGCGTTCAGCTGATGGTATTGGTATACCGAACATCATCAGAAGTTGATTCCGTCTGTCATGTTGTCATTTTCGAGAAAACATGAAAAAGTACAAATTCGCTCAGTTTCGTTTTGGCCAGTAATTACCAATGGTGTACACCCCCCGTTAAGCTACGAAAACCAAATGACATTTTACTGTGTATTCAATTCATGCAGTTGGCAAATAATTAACTTTTTGTGTGCAAGGTCATTAATAATTATGTAGGGCAATCTCCATTTTAGATCTTCTTTCGTATCAATGACGTTATATTCTATCACATGACGATTCTTGAATTTGATTCTCCCACTAATTATCGCCCCTGAAATGTGAATATTTGAATGTTTAAAGCAAACATACATTTTTGGGAAAATAGTGAAAATGCCTTTAGATTTTGCATTCATTCTAACATTTTTAAAGAAATGTATTTTATCTGTCATTTGTGGCATTCTGCTTCGTATTCTGTTTCGTATTGTGCTTCGTATTCTGCTTCGTATTGTGCTTCGTATTCTGCTTCGTATTCTGTTTCGTATTCTGTTTCGTATTCTGTTTCGTATTCTGCTTCGTATTCTGCTTCGTATTCTGCTTCGTATTCTGCTTCGTATTCTGTTTCGTATTCTGTTTCGTATTCTGTTTCGTATTCTGCTTCGTATTCTGCTTCGTATTCTGCTTCGTATTCTGCTTCGTATTCTGCTTCGTATTCTGCTTCTGCTTCGTATTCTGTTTCGTATTCTGCTTCGTATTCTGTTTCGTATTCTGCTTCGAATTCTGCTTCGTATTTTGCTTGCTTTAGTTACTTCTATAGATTCGTATAAGCTTTTTCTGCTTCGTATAAGCTAATGTACGTATAGATAGAGTAAGGTCAGGTTAAGACTGTAAAAGTTTTATCTTGTTACGTTTTGTCATCATAGACGAGAAAATAGTGTAAATACATTGAAACAAATCTTCGTCTCGTCTATATAGGAAGTCGACAATTTCAATCAAGACATTGATTTGATTAAAATGAACGGAACCACAGAAATACAGATTTCAAGGGATTTATTGTCATCGTCAACTTGACTCCATAAGTAAAAATATATACATATAACTAGGCCTAATCTCCCTTAAACGCCCATGTATGTTTTTCGCTATTTTACCTTCAATTTTCTGAAATTGTCTTTTTCATAAGGAAACTGTTTTGTTTTAATTGAAAAAAGAAAAATAAATGCTTAAAAATGACATATTTCTCAAAATAATAAACAATCAAAAGGCTGTTTTGTGTTTGTCATTTTTTCTCATCAAAAGCCAACTGACATCACGATGCAGAGCGACGGCCAGCATAGGGTTGTTTCATATCCTCCCCATCACCAGCAGGTCAATGTCGTCGCGCCGCCCCAACAACCGAACGCATTTGGCCAGCAGCAACTCGGAGTAACGATCGCCACTTCCGGCCAACAGCCGTTGAGTGCCAGTACTGTACCGCGAGACTACTCATGTCCGATGATGGCGCTCAGCATCATGCAGATGATTAATGCTGCACTGAGTGTAGTCTTGGGGATAGTAGGAATTGGCGTGGGAATTAGCGCAGTTGGTATGCCGATATGGGTTGGTGCCTATGTGAGTAACATTTCTATCAGCTTGGGGTGCAGGCCGGGAGCATTGTCCCCCACTTTTGTTACTATGCAATGTAACAATATAATATCGTCGCTCTACTGTTGCCATTTTGACCGGCGAAAAAAAGGACCACGCCTACCCCGGCCTCCAACCCCCCAACCCACACACACACACACACACACACACACACTCTCACATATGCTGACAAGTGGGGTATTCCTTTGTTCGTTCTATTATCCCTTTTCTATAGAATTCTCCTGTGGGGTACCAGAATTTCTATAGATTCTCTGTGGGGTACCATTGTTCCATTGTGTTTGGTACCCCACAACGAATGGCGTGTAAGTACACACACACACACACACACACACACACACACCTCGTACAGAGATTGTGGAGATGGTTAACTGCGGGGAAATTCGGTCTTCAATCTAGTTTTGTTTTATTAACCATTGTAAAGTGTCATTTATGTAAATAGTCCACGTTTATGCACCATTTTGGCGCAATGATAAAAAGAGAGAGCCAACGGTTGGCATGGTGATGTAAAGTCATTTCTAAAGGTTAGTTTAAGCAAATACAAAACCAAAGTTAAACAAACAAAACGAGAAACAGTACTTATAGCACTTGTACCGTAGCTATTTCAAAGGCTGCCATTTAAAAACTTTGTGATCACATAATTATGTTAAAGCAGTTCGTTTCTGAAATCGAACAGAACAAATTTATTTATTTTACTTCAACGTTGAGAAGTCGAGATTGTACGGCCAAGTCCTTACATTTGCAAATCAATTCACATTTTGTCTCCACTGTAGTTTTTCCTGCCGGCTGGAATTCTTGGCGTGCTGTCGGCGAAGGTTCGTACTGGCGGAAATGTTATGTAAGTCATAAATCTTTGATCATTTGCAGCAATGAGCCAATCAGCACACGTACATTGAAACATTTAAAAAAATTCGGGGGCCGGCACTGTAAAACCTTGTGTATTATAAACAGTATAGGAAATATTAACCCTAACCCCCTAGGTATTCTGGCTAGAACCTTCCTGAACCCTAACCCCTATAGGTATTCTGGCTAGGAACCTTCCTGAATCCTCCAAAATCCATCAGTGCACATTTGGAAACATGCCCTTATCTTCAAAACGCACCATGCATTTTCGTATTCTTTCATATTCAGCACTTATGGCCTGTACTTCTTGCCAGGTAGTAATTTTGCCCCATTTGAAGAGGTGAATGTACCAGTTTCCAACAGTGCTGAATTTTTTCCAAAAAGTGCCCCTTGGAGGATTTTGCAGGATATGGGGTGGTTAGGGTTAAAGATGTATTTATCGCCCGTGTTTTTCGTTATTGAATCGTAAAGTTTAGGTTTTTTTAATCACAACATTGCTATATTTACTTGAGGAAGTGAATTAAAACAATGCTTGACACATTTCTCAAAATAATCGTGAGAAACATGGTACAGAAAATGTATCTAAATTGATGTTGCAGCGGGTCCCGTCATCAATTAAATTTGGCACTTTTTTTACTATAGGTTTTCCCGGCCAATTTCGGAAAAATCATTCAATTTGATACCCGGCTCATTCAATTTCGTTTGAAAATAAATGCTCAGCTACATCAGCATTCAACAGTTAAAAAGAGTCATTCAATTTCAACACCTGAGCATTCACTCGACAAATAAGATCATTCAATTTCAACACTTGAGCATTCACTGACAAATAAGATCATTCAATTTCAAATGGTCGCTAAGTTCATTCAATTTCGTCAAAGCCAGCAGCAACAGGCTGGTGCGCTTCGATGACTCTGAATTTGATTGCACCTATTGCGAAAATGTGGTAGATATTCAACATAAGAATGGTGATCTTGTAGTTTTGAATGCCTATAAACGAAATAGAATGAAAAGAAAGAAATCATGTGCGCACGAAAACGAAATTGAATGCAATAATATCGAAAGAGAAACCCTAGTTGGACTGAATTATCAAAATCGCGTTAATTTGAAAGCGTGTTGATGAAATTGAATGATTTTTGTTGAAATTGGCCGGGAAAACCTATATTAAAACCATTCTTCTGACAACTATTTCGTGAAATATATCGTTTCGAAGCATTTGTATTCCTTTATTTATATGAAACTAGCAATAATCCAATGAAAACAAAATTTCCGGTTACACACGCACTCTTAAAACTAAAGGGTTGAATCAATATTTTAAAGAGTTCGGTCAGTGACAACTCTTTATAAAGTTGGATTTAACTTTTAAAAGTGTTGAATTAACATTGATAAAGTTAGACTTAACTTGACTCCGTGTTAGTTCAAGTCTTTCTTTGAGTTCAATTTAACTTTATAAAATGTTGTCACTCACCGAACTCTTAAAAGGTTGATTCAACACTTTAGTTTTAAGAGTGTGGGCAATATATCTTCAACACCGTGAAAGAATAGAATTGACACAATATCGGTGTTATTTTAACACCAATGTTTTTACATGGTAAGCCTGAATCAATATTCACGTAGGAAAGTGAGGCTGTAATACCAATGACCACACACTCTAACTAATACACTCACTGGCCATAAGTATTGCAACATCCCCAAAGTTCAGTTTGGAGAACTGTGTTACAATAATTTATTTTATTTATTTACACTACTTAAGACTTCTTGAAAGTGCCTGTGTTTTGAAGTCAATGTTCCTTTTTACTGTTCTTGCTCGGAAATTATGTAATACACGATCGATGAAATCGGATTAAATGATCATCTCACCTGTTACTTGTAAAGTGCTATTTTGAGCATGTTGCAATACGTTTGGCCAGTGAGTGTACATGCTTCATACACCAGCGAGAAGGCCCAATAATCCGATAGTTCAAAAGGAGAGTTATTTCTGACATACCGGTATGGAATAAATAAATGGATGTAGATATTTCTAGTTATTTACTTCAAATCTAATTACATTTAAATTGAAAGCGAGGTTGCCCCTACAAACTGACAAAATTAGGCCGGTTATTATAAACGAGCATGTACAGGTATACACAACTTCTTGTATTCGGGGAATAAAATGGATAACTCATGAAAAAAGTTGAATTGTGTTTATTTTCCTTCATTTCGTTCTATTATTCTTCTTTTTTTTGGGGGGGGGGGGTCATGCCCCATGGATTTTCCACTGCTTCAATCGAAAGTATTGATACGTTCTTATATAATAAGACGTGACAACGTACTCTCTTAATATAAAAGAGTGAAAACCACTCTAGTTAGTCTTTTTGTGGATAAAGAGTAAAATTAGTAGTGTATGTAAAGTGAATTGGTAGCCTTTTCACTCGAATCAGAGTGGGTTTCACTCCCAAAAAAAATTGTCCGCCATATAGCTCTAGAGTGGTTTTCACTCTTTACATTAAGAGGTAATAGTTCAAATGCTTGTTTTCTGAACAATATTTTTAATGTGTTTGTTTTGTAGGCGATAGCGTGCATGGTCCTGTGTATTTTGGCATCCATTGGTGCCGGTTTTGTCATTTTCTTTGAATGTGCCTGGGCGGTGAATTATCTATACGATTGTTCTGACCCGTATTATCTCTGCCACACAGCGGTAATGTATAACAATAAACCTAATGATTACATGAGACCTAAGGCCAACAAACAGTCTCCAGTTTCTGCTCATCGGTCGGCTTCAAAAATCGGTGCAGTGAATTTTTGTTTGTTTGCCAACGGGAAAATACATGATAGGCATACATGTTACACGCGGGGACCAAATTCTCCATATACAACGTATGGTGGTTAAGAGAGGCCTCACATATCGGGCAAACATTCATACCCCTATGTGAAAAAGTCGTTTAATTAAAGCACAGCACGGCAGAATTTCAATCGTTTCATAGCCAAAAATATATATATTACAAATGTCGACGCGTGGGTCTGACCCGACGCGCGCGGACTCGACCAGAATCTGGAGCCTTTAGTTGTAATAACTCGATCTAGATCGACCCCTGGTGACGGCTTTGACGGAAGCAGTTGTTTATCATAACGGCAGTCATAAGATTGCCTGTAGTATTAAATGAGATTTTCTTCAACCATTTATTCAGGTTTAAATAAGGCTATATCTATCTAAAAAGTAATTGCTTGATCCTACGTGTAGACTATATTTCAGTTAAATTAAGCCTAGTTTGCACGGTTGTCCAAACGTCTCAAAGGTTTTGGCAAAAATGGTTGGCTAATTATTGCCTTTCATTTCAACATGGTACACTCTAAAAAAATTCTTTGTAAATTGACAGAAAGTGCTGTCAACAGAGTTGCCGGCACTTTGCCTGTTAGTTTATTTAACCGTTAATTTTGTAAAATATAATTACAGACCTGTTGTTATTATTTTGCTATAGAAAGCCAAACACATACACATTTACTACACAACTGCTGTAAAAAACCAAAGAATTCGCATAATTCAGCTGTATTTTAGAAATTCTATGGTTAAATTATGAAAGTATGGGGAAAATGAAAAAAATATGTGAAAATAAATACAATAATATTGACAGATACAGGTTTATTTACATCAAAAAACATGTAAAAGGAAAAACTGACAAAAAATCTGCGTAAAAATACAGAAATTTTTTACAGTGTAATTAATGCCATGGTTTTGGGCTAACCATTTTGATTGAATCCAACCTGACATGAACGATTCCAACAGAGGGCGCTATACATGTTAAAAGTGGTCACATCACCTGTACAGTAATATATGTTTACATTATTTTGTTTCTCAGCGTGCACGTCTTGGAATTGGTATTATATTGGCGTTGATTGGCCTGTTTGAGTTGGTCGTTTCCGTGATTGCTGCAGTATACTGCTGTTTGACGTTTGGCAGTGGCGCTGGCAGACGTACCGGTACTCGTCAACCAACAAACGTGGTTTGTATTAAATTAGGCAGATCTCTCTTGTTTATAGATTGGTGAACATCTCCCAAAGGACATAACTTGACGTAAAAATAGTGCAAATAAATTAAGCATTTTTTTAAACAAATAAATAGTAATAGGCCTACATTTTCGCCAAATAGTTTACATCTTCGACCGGAATATTTCCCCAAAACGGGTCTGGTTTGCAGTGTAAGAAACGTTCATTTATTAAACGGGGAAAGGAAAAACCACCGAACTTAATGGCCTTAAAAGTGATGAAATAAACTATTTTCCGTATAAACCAGGTGTATATGACTGTAGCTAACGCGGGTGCGCCGATGCAAATGGCTCCGCCACAAATCCGTAAGTATACGCAGTAATGTTGCCATTTAAATTCAACATATGGAGCGATATAAAAATCAATTTCAAGCTAGTTTAACACAAAGACCACCACCTCCTCAATTTACCTCTGTTTTTCCCCAAATGTTCCTTGAGTGACAAGCTGCAATTTTGCGCTTGAATGTCCTTCGCTCGTCGCTTTAGTTTAAGAAAAGACAAAACACACATAATGATCCCCACTCGGACTGCTTTTCATAAATATGCGTATCCTAAATTCGTTCCCCTTTATGAAAAATACTTAAACCCAAGTTGACAGTTAATGACTATTACTATAATGTCAGTTTTATTGTACTATAATAAATAAACATGTATCTTGATAACTGGCCGTAGTCTTGCGGCAAGGGCGATGACCACTGATCTCTATAATAACTGGACTGGTTGCTCAACGCTGACTGGCCGTGAAGTCACGGCGGAAGCCACGTTTAATACCGAATATAACGCACGGGTGAACGTTTCAGCGAACTGTCGATCATGTTCATAGAGCTATGATTACCTGATTAGGCCCAGACCTATAGAGAGTAAACAATATGTCATGTGATGCGTAGCATAATGCTGTCATTTGAAATTATTATATTGCTCGTGTTTAGTTCAAGCATGGAGGAAGAAAACAGACTTTTCCTCCATGGTTGAAGAGACACGTACCAGGCCCGTCCGTAATGTTACTTGGGGTCGCGGCGGTACCCGAAAATCGCCACCCCTTCATCCAGCATGCAATTAAAGTGTGTCCCGTATAAAATGGCCCTCAATTATTAATTCTGGTTCAAGTTGATTTTCACTTTTCAATTTGTTACTCTTAAGAGTACTATCCTACAGCCGTACCTGCTATCCCGGAAGCTGTTAACACCGACGTTCCACAAGCCTACGGCATCAAATAACTCATCATAATGTCGTATTATTTGGGGATGTACACTGCTGGTAATTACCTGTAAACAAACTGATAGCCTTATTAGCTTAAACCTTATTCTCTTAATGTAAAAGAGTGAAAACCACTCTTTCAAAGAGTTATATGGCGGACAAGTCTTTTTGGAGTGGATAAAGAGTAAAATTGGTAGTGTATAAAGAGTGAATTGGTAGCCTTTTACTGTATTTCCCACTCGAATCAGAGTGTGTTTCACTCCATAAAAGACTTGTCCAATTATATAGCTCTTTAAAAGAGTGGTTTCACTCTTTTAGAAAGATACCTGGTTTTAAGATGGTAATGGTACAAAACAAAATTATATTCCATCTGACATGTTGTCCTTTTTGAGAAATTTGACATGACAAGTAAAATAGATCCCTGGCCAGTGATCCATTTACACAGTAGAACGAATACATGAGTATACATTTTCACAGGTTAGTTATAAAGTAGTAAGGATACATTTATATACATTTTTCCTCAGCAGCTCCAGAGTATGGAATAACTTACCACATGATATTCAGTACTCTCAACCCATTGACATTTTTAAACGTAAAGTTAAGCTTAATCTTTTAGGATCGACCTGCTTTGTCCAGGTTTTGTAGAAGCAGATCTAAATTTCTTGTTGCTTTTTTTTTTTTTTTTTTTGTTGTTGTATTTTTAGTGTGTACTATTAGTTTTTGGTTTTTTAAAATCATGTTTAACTTTTTATGTAATGCGCGACTGATCATTTTTCGTGATCATTCGTGCAATACAATTTTTAAAATTATAATTATATTAGGCCTATTATTATTATTTTACCAATGTTGTACAGTTCCCTTTAACGGGTATATCGTCACGACCAGAGCAAGCTTGCGGCTTGACATTGAATCCCGAACTGATAGTTTTTGACATTGAATCCCGAACCAGTGATAGTTTTTGACATTGAATCCCGAAATGATAGTTTTTGACATTGAATCCCGAACTGATTGTTTTTGACATTGAATCCCGAACTGATAGTTTTTGACATTGAATCCCGAACTGATTGTTTTTGACATTGAATCCCAAACTGATAGTTTTTGATGAACTCAGATGAACCCAGTGACTGAAAATAATACCCCACGAGCACTCGCTGGCCTATATATAACAGGGCGCACCAGATCATTACCATAAGTAATGCATAAGTAAGGTACATGTATTATGTACATTGTACAAGTTCCGTGTATAATATCATATAACTACCAGTTCATATGATTATTATGCAGCCACTTTACTTATGTATGCAGTAGTCATGGTAATGGGATCTGGCGCGCCCTGTTATCTAGGCCAGCGGGTGCTCGTGGGTATTATCAGTGACTGGATTCATCCAAGTTTATCAAAAACTATCAGTTCGGTATTCAATGTCAAGCCGCAATGCAAGCATTTTGGGCAAAAGCTGATAATTCATATGCGACACCGTTTCTTTTAAGGTTTCCAGATGATTAGCCTATATTTATTGGTTGGTAGATTAAAAATCGGGGCATTAACGTTACTATCAGTATGCTCTGATCGTCTTAGTTACCGCAAAGCCTTCGTACCATGCAAATATTTAGCCTGTGGTGCTTATTTGTTGCTACTCTGTCAAATGAACAGCAGTAGTGTTGTACACAGTATGCGTCATCGGCAGCTAGTAGTAGCTTGTATACTTCCTTCCTCCATGGTTCAACACACTAATTCTCCAGCATCCAGTGTTCGCAAGATCCTCCAGCAGTCTACTTAAGCTGCATCATTTTATCCGGTATTCTCCTGAAGACGATCAGAGCATACTGACCTTTTCAAAACTATAATTACAACTCAATTGAGAATTTCACATGGTGTCACCGCAATTAGTCTTTACTTATCCTCTTCACCATGCAAAGTTTTACCTAGCTATAGTCGTCATGTTGTTACTTCGTCTGCTATATAGTTCTGCCGATGACGTCATATTAAAAGCATCATTGCGGTCAGAGCTTTTTCAGAGATTTTCTAGCCAGCTTTATTGTTTAGATACATATGCTATTCCTTATAAGTATTCCATTTGAAAGCATAATCTGTTTAGATTAATAGTGACAAGCTTATTCATAATTATTACAAAAATTAAACATATCTGTAGGCCTAATAATGTATTCTTTAAAAACATACATTTTCACAGTTTTACATTAACTGGCTTGTTTTTAAGCATATCTGTTGATACATTCTAGTGAAAACGAAAAAGTGATCGTGTTTGCCGATCAAAATTTATTTCTAAATGTATTTTCAGGGGCGGATCCAAGATTTTAAAGGAGAGGGTCTGTTAGAGTTATATGGATTAACCATTCAACTATCCGACATTATGATTTAAGTTAAATACTTTCAATATTCAGTAGTATACAGCTCTCTATTCTCAGCCTGAAGAAATTAGTGATGTTTCAAATTATGGGGCTTTAAATATTTAAACCTGCCGGCAACATAATCTCACAAAATCAAACTCACAAGTAGGCCTATATACTATTATATATATACGTCATGGGCGGATCCAGAACATTTTTTAGGGGGGCTGAGAATCAAAAACAATTATTTTTCAGTACTACAAAAAATACAATGAAATAATCAAAGGGAGAGAAAAACAAAGCACACTGTGGGAATGGGAGTGCATTCTCCCCTCCCCTCTCCCCTCTCTCTCTCTCTCTCTCTCCCTTTTTTTAATTTTATTTAAAAAAAAAAAATTGTACGATTTTTTAGGGGGGGGGCTACAGCCCCCTTAGCCCCCACTGGATCCGCCAATATACGTAAACCTAACTGTTTTGTTTTGGGAAATAAAGTTTTTGTTTTAAAAACAATCACGTGTAAAATCAAATTGGTCTTGTATCCACTTCAGAAATCACAGTGGCAACATCTGATGTAGTAAGGGCACCTGTGGACAAGCTGACCAAGTGGTCTTGATCTGGTCTCAGTGGGTTTTTCCAGCTCCCTTAAAGTTATCCAGAGCTCAACAGTGTACTAATAATGTTTTAAGCTAAAGTGCAAAAACTTCACACTAACTAAAGTATAGGTTGATGAAATTCTTGCGTCGGGTGATAAACAATTGATTAAATTCTGCCGTACACCGACGTGTGTATAGCACTGTATACTTGGTGTTTTCCGACTAGGAGTTGGAAAAAAAACTATACACGGCAAGCTACTTGGGCCCCGCACTACAGGCAACTAACTAAAGTTTTGAATCACTCTTTTAACTGAGAGTTCGGTGGTGACAACCCTTGAGTGAGTTAAATTCAACCCAAAAGAAGTGTTGAATTTACACACGGGAGTCAAGTTAAATCTAACTTTATCAATATGTTAACTCAACACTTTTTAAAAGTTAAATCCAACCGTTAAAGAGTTGTCACTGATCGAACTCTTTAAAATGTTGATTCAACACTTCAGTTTTAAGAATGTAGATTTTTCACAAAATCTGAAGTTACAGCAATTGGGATGAGCTATAGATTAATATCAGATTTCAGTGTGATTGTGTGTGATAGATTATAATTCAACATACATAATGCTAGACAAATCATACAATCAGGACCGTAGCGAGCGGGTGTGTGTGTGGGGGGGGGGGGAGGTGCGAACCCCAAATAATTTTTCTCAGTCAGCATTAAGACTAAGCCTCAAATGAAGCATCAAATGTACTAGAACAAGGATTGGTTTAGAATAAATAAATATATCATATTTTTTCTAAGCACTGAAGATTTGCCGAGTTGTTTGTTTGTTATAAGTTGTTTATAAGCTGCTGTTTCGAGTAGCAGTTCGCCCCCCCCCCCCCCCTTCGCAGTCTATATCAAGCATTAATTTCTCAAAATTAATAATTCACATGGCCTGGTTAGCCGGTGGGATGGTACCATTTTCTTCTCTGCAGTTATTATCAAGTATGTAAGAGACAGGAACAAGTCTAGGAAAAAGGTTTGGAATTTCACTGGTACCTTGTCCCACATACCGATGATTCGAACGTGTATACATTTTGCATGGTGTACATCGTAACTCCATGTGTTGCGCACAGCATGTAAATTTGTGTGTGCATATCATTACTTGTTTACATTATAAATTCTGACAGCTGGAAGAAAGATGGTTGGCCAGTCGCAAAAACCAATGATTTTTTTTCGATTAAAGAAAGGTTAATTGTTGAGAAAGGCAATAATTTAAGGACCAATTAGTAATGATGAAATCGTAGGTAAGTGATTTGTCGATTAAAGCTTTTTTCGTGGGGAAAATAATGTAGGAACTATAAACGTTTATGCGATCGACTACATGTACATCAGCCTTCAACGTCACACTCACAGTTACCCCACTAACGTTAGGTTTACGTTTAGTGTTGCACGGGCTTGGTCTTGGACTTGGACTTGGACTTGGACTTGGATCCTTAGCCACACATTTGTTCCTTTGGGAGTAGTATACTGTAGAATGCAGGGCCAAATTTTCAACACCTTTTTTCCCTTTTTCTGAATTTGGAAAGAATGTTGTATCCGACCGCCACTTTTTAAGGGCTTTTTTGGATTTTTTTTGCAACCACTACTCACTACTACCATGGAGGAAGGAAAAGCTTCCTCCATGCTACTACTACTACTAGTCACTACTCACTAGGTCTAGGCGGTAGGCCTAACTGTTAACCAGTTAAAAAATTATTCTATCGATTCTTGGTGGTACAGAAAGCGAAAACTATCTTTAAAATCCACTTTTATGATGATTTTTGGACTTTATTTCCCTTCTAAAAAAAATCCTCCCCTTCAGAAAATAGAACTAGAAGTAGAAGGATCCTATTAGTATTAATATTATAGTTGCCACTGCGCATGTACATTGTGTTGGTCACTACACAGTAGTATAGTTAGTAGTAACACTAACAGGGGAGTTGACAAGATCAGACTGACAAGTGACATGACTGAGGAAGTCATCGTGACCCAAAAAAAATGCCTGATTTTTCATGAAATAAATATCCTGGAATAATTTGAAGTATATGTCCATCATCCATCCATATGTTCTCCACCTTACTGGGTAGGTAAGATTACTTTTATTGGTTATATTGAATGAGAAAAAGTGGCGGTTGGACACGACATTCTACCCTGAATTTGACCTAGGAACCGCAGTTGTGTATCTTTCAGATACGTAAATTCAGATTACGTAAGTCAGATTATGTAAATTTATAAGAAGTAACCCTTCGGTGTGGCCTGCATTCTAAACTAGTAGTTGTACTGTTCCTTTGGCACTAACAGTCTCAATTTTAGAGATTCTTAGTGCTTAAACTGACGATATTTGCAACTATTTTGACACAGATGTTGAACTATGAAAGTTAGGACCGAAAATGTTATACGGGTCCTACTAATTGCCGACCTGCCGACATCTACCGACAATCTTAAAAACCTACCGACATCTCATTCCATATTCACTTGTAGTTGTCCGTTTTGCTTAGCATAGTAGTAAATGTGTATAGAAGTCCAGAAACCTTATAGTTGCTTCCTTGAACCCGAATAAGTAATTTTTAATCACGGAAATCTGATTTCGCGATGCAGCACACCTCTCAAAGCGCCTCTGTTATCACAACTTAACAATCTCCTTGGTTACCATCACCATGTCGCATCTCGAGCATCATGGCGGCCAATACTACTGCATCGCGAAAATCAGATTTCCGTGATTAAAATTACTTATTTCCAGGTTCAAGGAAGCAACTATAAGGTTTCTAGGACTTCTACACATTATTTACTACTATGCTTTTAAACGGACAACTACAAGTGAATATGGAATGAGATGTCGGTAGGTTTTAAGAGTTGTCGGTAGATGTCGGCAGGGGTCGGCAATTAGTAGGACCGTGTTATACTATGCTTTGCACTTTGAAGAGGCTCAACGAAGGTGGCATTTTGATTGATTCAGATTGCGGCGTAACAATTTTATGATGGCTGTTTGATGCGTGCACAGAATTTGTTTTATTTTATGCGCGGTGAATTAAGCATGCCAAATACAAGCATCTAGTGAGTCAAAATAGTTGGAAATATCGCCAATTTGAGTGTTAAGAATTTACAAAATTGAGGCTAGCATCAATGGAAGTGTGTGAAAAGGATCCTGTCCGTGCCACACACTAGTGGGGCTAGCCATGACCATGTTTATTTACATGTAATAATAATAATAATAATGTGTGGACTTATATGGCGCACGTATCCACCAACTAGTGGTGCTCAAGGCGCATTATATCATTACCCCTGCTCATAAGGCTTATAAATCATTTCTGAAACCATCTCAGCTCCCTGGGAGTATACAGCTCAATTGCTGCCATTACAGCGCATATAGGGCTAATCAACCAACTCTGCCTCACAGGTACCCATTTAACCCCTGGGTGGAGAAGAAGCAATTATGGTTAAGTGTCTTGCTCAAGGACACAAGTGTCACGGCTGGGATTCGAACCCACATTCTGCTGCTAACACCAGAACTTGAGTCCGGTAAGCTAGGCCGCTCGGCCACGACACACCACAACTCCATGTAGTCTGACTACCTCTGCCCTCATTGTCATAATCACCTCCTTTAGTTATCACGGAGAGCTAGTTCTTTTTGCTAGCTTACACATCAAGCAATTTTCAGAAAGATTGTTGAGCTACACAAGAGGGCATTATCAGAAATCATCATCATATGATACAGTGACAATGATACGATGCACGTCAACTTAACCCTCCTACAATCAGTGCAGCAACCCATTCAGGCCACTCCAAGCCATTACATGTGTAGTTATTGCCAATGGCCTCCTGTGAGTCCTATGGTTACCCTTCTGTGCACTGTCACACCACTGAGATTGCAGGGTAAGGTGGTCTCCCATTGATACATTGCAGGCCATACTAATATGTTCAAACATTTACAGTGGCCTTGGGTGGCACACAGTTGATTTTGTAAGATTACTTGGAAAGGACAGCAGGCTTGTATGTGTATGTACTGAAGGTTGCTGAAGAGCAGAATTTTGTGGATCGGAGTGGCCTTCATGTGTAAAAGGAGGAGACTGTCTGTGAAGGAAAGAGGCAGTCGGATTAATGTTGACTGTTTTTAATTATAAATCCTTGACCTCAATTTGAGTTAATTTATTGAATAGTCCTAACCATTGATTTATTGGTTTGATTGTTTTAATGAGAATCATGAATATCTGAATATTTGTTTTCAGTAGGCTTGGGTGGTTACGGCGGGTACCAGGTTCTACCTGATTTCCAAATTGAGAATAGGAACCACGGTTCCACTCTTTTAAAGAACCGGGTACCCGCAAGAGTCGGTTCCGGAACCGAGTCCTTCAAATACCCGGTTCCCAGAGCCACGGCTCTAGTAAAATACCTGAGTCCCTTGCAAAATACCCGACTCCGAGGACCAACTCAGCTCTAGTCAAAATACCCGACTCTCTTTGATGAGCGACCAGCAAAATGTAACTCTAGACTGCAGCAAACTTGTGAAGGCGCCACACACACAACTGATGCAAACCGCAATGTCTGTGCGTAGTAGTATGCATTGTGTGTCACTGAGTTGTTTATAAATTGGCCTCATAACATGGATACTTTGGTTATGGAGATGTTGTTAGAAATGTTGACAACACGTGTCTTGAGAAGTAGAGTAAATCTTGGATTGATTCAGATGTTTTTTATCCCATAATTTTTGTGTATATATAGAAAACTTAGTTGATATAAATATTTGTTTTATTATCAAACAAAATCAGATTTACAGAAACAATTTCTCATTTAGAAAAAATTGAAGTTGTGCATTCAGGTTTCCCCCCTTGTGCATGCTTAATGTTAACTTGTCCATATTAAAGGGGCAATATCATAATCAGAGCAGACTTTCAACAGGGCATGGAATTGGTGTCCTAGTTTAAGATGAACACAGTGACTGAAAATTGCTGGCTCATTTATGCAGCAGCAATGATAGTATGACCTTATCATGTGGGATATTATTTTCAGTCACAGAGATAATCTAAAACTAGCACTCCGATTCCATGCCCTGTTGATCGTGACCGTTGTCCTCTTAAAAGGGGAAAAGAACATTGGTTATAATTTTGAAGGTGTGTGTGTGTGAATGATAAGTGTACTGTAGCACTAATAATTAGTCAAAGTAGCTTTACATGTGTTATTCATGGCTGGCTATTGTGTTATTTATGTCTTTGTGGTCAGTTTCATTTCTCAACTGCTAGAGTAATCAGTTCAAGTAATATTTCTTTTGTAAGATTATATACATGTGTTTGTTCATGTTTGGTCCATAGATGAGATGAAGGAGAGATGGAGGCGGAGACGAATGCTCAGTTCACCATGTCACCTACGTATGTGAAAATGGGGGTCAGTAACGAAGCCTACAACATACTAGCAGCAGACATTCCACTGAATAAGAGTTTTCTCAAGAAGATTACCTACTATATCAACTTCAGGTTTGTTACGGTGCCATCCAATCAAAAGTTTCTAGGAAGTATAGAAGACATTTCATGCTTTCAAGACCCTCAAAAATTGCAGGTATAACATGAAAATGTTTCAAGGCAACTGACAGCCCTCAACCCCCCCCACACACACCAAACAAATTACTCTATTAGTATTATGCACTACCTTGAAAATGTTGAGATTTTGAAGCTCACATGGTTGAAGAACAGGAGTAGGAGTAATTATCTTTCAGAATTGTAAATAGCATTGGTTCTGACACGAACTGGCAGTGACATTACTCTGTTTCAATCAGTATACTCTGATTGTCTTCAGGGGATGAAGATGATCAGAGTATACTGATGGAAACTCGTTATCTCACCACCAGTTCTTCTAAGAGCCAACACTATTAAACTGTAGAGGTAGTTACATGATGCTACCACAAACCTCATTATATGCATAATGATATTGACACTAGCCCAACACATGCTTTTCAAAAACCATGCCAGATGATAAATCAACATGTAAAAACACTCACATGAAAATAGTTTGCCAGGGTTGTAGGTAGCCAGATCAACTTATTCAGCGTTATTGTGGGCATAAAGTCACAAAGTTGATTTATGGTATTAACTGGATTAAATGTGGCTGCAAATTCAAAGGACAGGAAGTTGGGGTTAAATTGATTGGGGGCCTGGGGTTACTGAAGACATCCAAGCATGGAGGAGCATATAAACATTTCCCCTTCTTTGTATTTCCAACTTTACCAAGGAAAAGTTACCCTGTGAGAGAAGTCTTTACACCCTGATATTTCCATTTCCAGGTTGTCAATAATTTTCGCTACATGGAACATGAAAGTTTGCTAATAATTGAGCATTTCATCCATGTTCATGTACCACAGAGTCTACTCAAATAGCTAATGTCTGCAGTTTTCAAAGCTTGTATGGATATCAGCTAAATAACCTTTAATTAGAAAACAAGCTTATAACTACTACATGATAACGTTGCAAGAAAGTTTGCATTCATGCTTTCCTCTTCCCCCTGCCCTCAACAGAAGAGTTGTCAAAAAGTAAATAATTCCCAAAAGTAAGGCCACAAGTGTAATTAGCCAATTGACAATTTAAACAAAATTAAATGTAATTACATCCACTTGATCAAATCTGATAATTGCTTAGCCTTTTCATTTTGTTTATGGAAAAACCTTTAAATTCTAGATTTAGATAAAGCCAACATTGGTATTTTATCTTGGTATTAAGTCTTGTACAAAAATAAATTTAATTGATGGACTGTATGTTTATATACCGAGAGTGATCTTTATTTATAATATACTTCACTTTCAACTCAAGTTTATAATGAACAAAATATATTGATAAATTGACAATGATAGTGACGCTGTAATCAAGCATCTCCTTATTGTGACATAAATTGTCTGTTTTCACCTATAATGCAAATAATTAAAATTCATTTATAAAATTTGAAAATAAATTCTACATTTTCAAGGTTGTATATATATTTGGCAAAATGTCTGTAGCTGCTCCAATCTACAGAATTCTAAGCTAAAGATCAGATTATTTTGTACATAGATGTTTAGACATTGAAATAATCAAGAGTTATATGGGTGCTTGTATATTGCTAATAAAACAATGAAATACATATTTATTTTAACTGTCCATTTGGTTTTATGACTGACTTTTGTGGTTCCACTCTTCCCTCCCCCCCCCCCCCACAATCAATTAAAACCACTTTGCTGACCTGCCTATTGTAAACAACCTAATAATGAGTGTACATGGCCTTACACATGTAACAAGTGAAATGACTTCAGTATAAATGAACCCAACCATGATCCGTTGTTGACAAGAAAACGGAATCAATCTGCATAATAAATGTACGCTCTGTATGTACGATTTAGTGACAGTTCAGAATAGGTGACATTCAGGGGCTGTCATTGGAATCAGTAATTTTGGAATAAAATGCCTGCCCCCCCCCCCGCCAAAGTTCTTGGTGATGGCATGTACTGCCACATTTGTTTTCTAAAATTCTTTGGACTATCATTGCAGCACTATAGAATCCAAGAACTAGGGAGGGGAGGGGGGGGCAATAAAAGTAAGGGGCCAGACACAGGCCTATGCTTGATTCCAAATTACCAATTCCATTGACCGAAGACTGGTGCTTCATTATGTCGAGAATCACACCCAGCATCAATTCTGCATAGCTGAAGTACCAAGATGTTTCTGTCCTCTTTCTGAAAAAGATTTAAGATTGAAAAGAGGAGTAAGGGCTTAGATTTTAATAAATTCAACAATCACTGAGAAATAAGGTAAAACATTGTTTAACTGATATGGAATGGAAAGGTGGTTATCAGACAGACCCCTTCTCTTGGACTGAAATGCCAGGACTGCTATACATGTAGCAAAAAATAATAACAAATTATACTAAACCTTAATTTTTTTGTAATAAACAACCATTAAATGGAACGTTCATCATTCGTATTTGATAATGAACATTAATTTCAACCCTGTAACACGTTAACATTAGATCTCACGAAAAATAGTATAAAACCTGTGAAAATTTATTAAAAACAGCGGCTCCCCCTCGTGTTTCACAAAGTTATATCTGGTAACGTCTTGTATATTTTACATAATTATTTTTTCTTTCTCCAAGATAAAAGCACTTCGGACAAATTAATTTGGTCATAAGGCCTGTGTCCCGAGACCCGACCAGATAAAAATGTTTGATAATATTTTGAGAATATGAGAATCTAAACCAAAATTGAAGCTTCCCTTTCAACATTTTTCCTGTCAAATATATGAGTATGTAATCAGGGTTAGGCAATTTCACATAATTGCCAGGGCACATTGTCATGATTGTGTTCATCATGTACACTCCTAGTCCCAGATCATGTACTGTCTACCAATGGCAATGCAAACTATGATTATAGAATGTATTGAGATGCTCACCCAGAATCCAGCAGTAGGCCTATGTCCAGATAGATACTGCTAAGCACCGGTTTGTTCAGTCTGTGCCTTTCTCCATGGTTGATCCAAGGTCTATCAAGCCTACTACTACTAGTACTACTACTAGGCATTGTCATCACTTTTTGGATCATCTTGGACGTCAACGTGCACCTGGTTTGAATCGAATCCAGGAATTCTGTGATCGGTCGTGTGTTTACAACGGATACAAAATGTACAGACTGGAACCTGTTCCTCTTGTTACAATCACAACGGTGTGCAATGCAGAGGTACCAGTCTGACTACAATCTGCAATTGCCGTACAGGTTTCACGGTCGTGTAGACTACTGAAAATGCGTATACGTGACCTTTGACCTTATTGTTGTTTTTTGGACATTTCTCGGTAATTACACGATACCTGGATTTTGTTTTTTGAAGAAAACCTTCCAAAAATGATTCTCTATCATTCTTCAATCCCATTTTTGCACTTTTAGGGCGGTGTGTACCTTTAACATTGATCTCAACCCTACGGACAATACAATGACAACATACCCATAGGGCCTACAGGGAATATTAATAATAGCATTTGTTATTAATGAGTACCGGATTTTGAAGTGTAGGCCGTACCCTAAAGCAACAACAAGCAACGGTGTTGACCTACATGACTAGTTGTTTCTCCATCGATAGACACGCAAAAACATCATTTCCCAAGGCAGACCGAGTGCGTTATATTGCTTCGTATAAGCTAAGGTACGTAAAGCTTTTCTGCTTCGTATTGTGCTTCGTATTGTGCTTCGTATTCTGCTTCGTATTCTGCTTCGTATTGTGCTCCGTATTCTGCTTCGTATTGTGCTTCGTACTGTGCTTCGTATTGTGCTTCGTATTGTGCTTTGTATTCTGCTTTGTATTCTGCTTCGTATTCTGCTTTGTATTCTGCTTCGTATTCTGCTTCGTATTCTGCTTTGTATTCTGCTTCGTATTCTGCTTCGTATTGTGCTCCGTATTCTGCTTCGTATTGTGCTTCGTACTGTGCTTCGTATTCTGCTTCGTATTCTGCTTCGTATTCTGCTTCGTATTCTGCTTCGTATTCTGCTTTGTATTCTGCTTTGTATTCTGCTTCGTATTGTGCTTCGTATTGTGCTTCGTATTCTGCTTCGTATTGTGCTTCGTATTCTGCTTCGTATTGTGCTTCGTATAAGCATAGAGAAAGTCCTTTCTCTATGGTATAAGCTACTTCGTATTCTGCTTAGTATTTTGCTTGCTTCTATAGATTCGTATAAGCTTTTTCTGCTTCGTATAAGCTAAGGTACGTATAGATAGAGTAAGGTCAGGTTAAGACTGTAAAAGTTTTATCTTATTACGTTTTGTCATCATAGACGAGAAAATAGTGTAAATACATTGAAACAAATCTTCGTCTCGTCTATAGGAAGTCGACAATTTCAATCAAGACATTGATTTGATTAAAATGAACGGAACCACAGAAATACAGATTTCAAGGGATTTATTGTCATCGTCAACTTGACTCCATAAGTAAAAATATATACATATAACTAGGCCTAATCTCCCTTAAACGCCCATGTATGTTTTTCGCTATTTTACCTTCAATTTTCTGAAATTGTCTTTTTCATAAGGAAACTGTTTTGTTTTAATTGAAAAAAGAAAAATAAATGCTTAAAAATGACATATTTCTCAAAATAATAAACAATCAAAAGGCTGTTTTGTGTTTGTCATTTTTTCTCATCAAAAGCCAACTGGACATCACGATGCAGAGCGACGGCCAGAATACGGCTGTTTCATATCCTCTCCATCACCAGCAGGTCAACATCGTCGCGCCGCCCCAACAACCGAACGCATTTGGCCAGCAGCAACCCGGAGTAACGATCGCCACTTCCGGCCAACAGCCGTTGAGTGCCAGTACTGTACCGCGAGACTACTCATGTCCGATGATGGCGCTCAGCATCATGCAGATGATTAATGCTGCACTGAGTGTAGTCTTGGGGATAGTAGGAATTGTCGTGGGAATTAGCGCAGTTGGTATTCCGATA
The DNA here is from genome assembly GCA_029582265.1 of Zoroaster sp. YZ-2022. Taxonomy (NCBI): domain Eukaryota; kingdom Metazoa; phylum Echinodermata; class Asteroidea; order Forcipulatida; family Zoroasteridae; genus Zoroaster; species Zoroaster sp. YZ-2022. The sequence goes on from CM055830.1 coordinate 13,821,759, forward strand.
TGGGCTGGTGCCTTTGTGAGTAACATTTCTATCAGCTTGGGGTGCAGGCCGGGAGCATTGTCCCCCACTTTTGTTACTATGCAATGTAACAATATAATATCGTCGCTCTACTGTTGCCATTTTGACCGGCGAAAAAAAGGACCACGCCTATCCCCGGCCTCCAACCCCCCCCCCACACACACACAGACCTTTGTTGCTATCACTATGTGGACATTCCTTTGTTTTCCTGTACTTAAGCACAGGAATTTCTTAAAATCGTTCCCATCTCACACAGCAGAGTGTTTTGAGAGCGGTTTTCGTTCTATTTTTCCCTTTTAATAATATCCTTCGATTTAAGTCAAAGAACCTGCCTAGACAAATCACTAATTTCAGAGATATTCGTACTTTTCCAAAGTCCAAAAACACTGTGTGGACGTGTGTAAGTCCACATAGTGCACAGAGTTCCTACACTGTGTGGACATTCTTTGTTCTGAAGTCCACATAGTGTACACGTACACACACACACACACACACACACACACACACACATGCGGATTGTGGGGTATTCCTTTGTTCGTTCTATTATCCCTTTTCTATAGAATTCTCCTGTGGGGTACCAGAATTTCTATAGATTCTGTGTGGGGTACCATTGTTCCATTGTGTTTGGTACCCCACAACGAATGGCGTGTAAGTACACACACACACACACACCTCGTACAGAGATTGTGGAGATGGTTAACTGCGGGGAAATTCGGTCTTCAATCTAGTTTTGTTTTATTAACCATTGTAAAGTGTCATTTATGTAAATAGTGCACGTTTATGCACCATTTTGGCGCAATGATAAAAAGAGAGAGCCAACGGTTGGCATGGTGATGTAAAGTCATTTCTAAAGGTTAGTTTAAGCAAATACAAAACCAAAGTTAAACAAACAAAACGAGAAACAGTACTTATAGCACTTGTACCGTAGCTATTTCAAAGGCTGCCATTTAAAAACTTTGTGATCACATAATTATGTTAAAGTAGTTCGTTTCTGAAATCGAACAGAACAAATTTATTTATTTTACTTCAACGTTGAGAAGTCGAGATTGTACGGCCAAGTGCCTAACATTTGCAAATCAATTCACATCATATTATTTGTCTCCACTGTAGTTTTTCCTGCCGGCTGGAATTATTGGCGTGCTGTCGGCGAAGGTTCGTAGTCGGCGGAAATGTTATGTAAGTCATAAATCTTTGATCATTTGCAGCAATGAGCCAATCAGCACACGCACATTGAAACATTAAAAAAATTTCGGGGGCTGGCAAAACCCTGTAAAAGTGTTATAAACAGTATAGGAAATATTAACCCTAACCCCTAGGTATTCTGGCTAGGAACCTTCCTGAACCCTAACCCCTATAGGTATTCTGGCTAGGAACCTTCGTGAACCCTAACCCTTATAGATATTCTGGCTAGGAACCTTCCTGAATCCTCCAAAATCCATCAGTGCACTTTTGGAAACATGCCCTTATCGTCAAAATGCACCATGCATTTTCGTTGATCTTTCATGTTCAGCACTTATGGCCTGTACTTCTTGCCAGGTAGTAATTTTGCCCCATTTGAAGAGGTGAAAGTACCAGTTTCCAACAGTGCTGAATTTTCCCCCAAAAGTGCCCCTTGGAGGATTTTGCAGGATATGGGGTGGTTAGGGTTAAAGATGTATTTATCGCCCGTGTTTTTCGTTATTGAATCGTAAAGTTTAGGTTTTTTTTAATCGCAACATTGCTATTTTACTTGAGGAAGTGAATTAAAACAAATGCTTGACACATTTCTCAAAATAATCGTGAGAAACATGGTACAGAAAATGTATCTAAATTGATGTTGCAGCGGGTCCCGTCATCAATTAAATTTGGCACTTTTTTTACTATAGGTTTTCCCGGCCAATTTCGGAAAAAAATCATTCAATTTGATACCCGGCTCATTCAATTTCGTTTGAAAATAAATGCTCAGCTACATCAGCATTCAACAGTTAAAAAGAGTCATTCAATTTCAACACCTGAGCATTCACTCGACAAATAAGATCATTCAATTTCAACACTTGAGCATTCACTCGACAACATAAGATAATTCAATATCAAATGGTCGCTAAGTTCATTCAATTGCGTCAAAGCCAGCAGCAACAGGCTGGTGCGCTTCGATGACTCTGAATTTGATTGCGCCTAGTGCGAAAATGTGGTAGATATTCAACATAAGAATGAAGATCTTGTAGTTTTGAATGCCTATAAACGAAATAGAATGAAAAGAAAGAAATCATGTGTGCACAAAAACGAAATTGAATGCAATAATATCGAAAGAGAAACCCTAGTTAGATTGAATTATCAAAATCGCGTTAATTTGAAAGCGTGTTGATGAAATTGAATGATTTTTGTTGAAATTGGCCGGGAAAACCTATATTAAACCATTCTTCTGACAACTATTTCGTGAAATATATCGTTTCGAAGCATTTGTATTCCTTTATTTATATGAAACTAGCAATAATCCAATGAAAACAAAATTTCCGGTTACACACGCACTCTTAAAACTAAAGGGTTGAATCAATATTTTAAAGAGTTCGGTCAGTGACAACTCTTTATAAAGTTGGATTTAACTTTTAAAAGTGTTGAATTAACATTGATAAAGTTAGACTTAACTTGACTCCGTGTTAGTTCAAGTCTTTCTTTGAGTTGAATTTAACTTTATAAAATGTTGTCACTCACCGAACTCTTAAAAGGTTGATTCAACACTTTAGTTTTAAGAGTGTGGGCAATATATCTTCAACACTGTGAAAGAATAGAATTGACACAATATCGGTGTTATTTTAACACCAATGTTTTTACATGGTAAGCCTGAATCAATATTCACCTTATTCACGTTAATAGGAAAGTGAGGCTGTAATACCAATGACCACACACTCTAACTAATACACTCACTGGCCATAAGTATTGCAACATCCCCAAAGTTCAGTTTGGAGAACTGTGTTACAATAATTTATTTTATTTTATTTACACTACTTAAGACTTCTTGAAAGTGCCTGTGTTTTGAAGTCAATGTTCTTTTTTACTGTTCTTGCTCGGAAATTATGTAATACACGATCGATGAAATCGGATTAAATGATCATCTCACCTGTTACTTGTAAAGTGCTATTTTGAGCATGTTGCAATACCTTTGGCCAGTGAGTGTACATGCTTCATACACCAGCGAGAAAGCCCAATAATCCGATAGTTCAAAAGGAGAGTTATTTCCTGACATACCGGTATGGAATAAATAAATGGATGTAGATATTTCTAGTTATTTACTTCAAATCTAATTACATTTAAATTGAAAGCGAGGTTGCCCCTACAAACTGACAAAATTAGGCCGGTTATTATAAATGAGCATGCACAGGTATACACAACTTCTTGTATTCGGGGAATAAAATGGATAACTCATGAAAAAAGTTGAATTGTGTTTATTTTCCTTCATTTCGTTCTATTATTCGTTCTATCATGCCCCATGGATTTTCCACTGCTTCAATCGAAAGTATTGATACGTTCTTATATAAGGCCCCAAAAAAAAGATATTGAGTTGCCCTCCACCGACCGACCCAAAAGTGCTGAAATCTCTTTTTTTTTTTCCCCGTCATTCATAGGCCTATTTATTAATGAAACTTACCAATTTTCTTTGTATAAAACATAATACGTTTGATTTGTGAAATTTTCCACTTTTTTAACCGGTAAATTTACCGTTACCCAAGACTCAATCTACATGTTTTCAAATCGAATGGCCCCGGCCCTGACATGGTGCACTGCCTTCGCACACACTGTGTGCCAACGATTGCGACTCAAATCTACACGTTTTCCAATCGAATGGTCCCCTCACATGTTTTCCACTGGCTTCGCGCACTGTTTTGTATGTCAATAATTGCGACTCAATCTACACGTTTTCAAATCAAATGGCCCTCACACGTTGTGCACTGGCTCCCCGCACTGTACGTGTGTCAACGATTGCGACTCAATCTACACGTTTTCAAATCGAATGGCCACTCACATGTTGCATGTTGAGCATTGCACGCAATATGGATGAATTTGCTGTGTCAATCACAGCGAAAAGTACAACAAAACTGCTTGGGATACTTTTATTCTGAAGCAAAATTCCTTGCTGATAGGTATACAAATGAAAAACATGGTATGTGGTTTCAGTTCCAATGCATTTCAATCTTAAAATGACAGTCAAGGAGAAAAAAAAAAAAAAAGAAAAAAAAAAAAATCCCGACCGACCGACCCCTTCAAATATTTTCACTGGAGGGCAACTCAACAATTTTTTTTATTTGGCCTAATAAGACGTGACAACGTACTCTCTTAATATAAAAGAGTGAAAACCACTCTTTAGTCTTTTTGTGGATAAAGAGTAAAATTAGTAGTGTATGTAAAGTGAATTGGTAGCCTTTTCACTCGAATCAGAGTGGGTTTCACTCCCAAAAAAAATTGTCCGCCATATAGCTCTAGAGTGGTTTTCACTCTTTTACATTAAGAGGGTATAAATAGTTCAAATGCTTGTTTTCTGAACAATATTTTTAATGTGTTTGTTTTGTAGGCGATAGCGTGCATGGTCCTGTGTATTTTGTCATCCATTGGTGCCGGTTTGGTCATTTTCTTTGAATGTGCCTCGGCGGTGAATTATCTATACGATTGTTCTGACTCGTATTATCTCTGCCACAGAGTGGTAATGTATAACAATAAACCTAATGATTACATGAGACCTAAGGCCAACAAACAGTCTCCAGTTTCTGCTCATCGGTCGGCTTCAAAAATCGGTGCAGTGAATTTGTTTTTGTTTGCCAACGGGGAAATACATGATAGGCATACATGTTACACGCGGGGACCAAATTCCCCATATACAACGTATGGTGGTTAAGAGAGGCCTCACATATCGGGCAAACATTCATACCCCTATGTGAAAAAGTCGTTTAATTAAAGCACAGCACGGCAGAATTTCAATCGTTTCATAGCCAAAAATATATATATTACAAATGTCGACGCGTGGGTCTGACCCGACGCGCGCGGACTCGACCAGAATCTGGAGCCTTTAGTTGTAATAACTCGATCTAGATCGCCCCCTGGTGACGGCTTTGACGGAGGCAGTTGTTTATCATAACGGCAGTCATAAGATTGCCTGTAGTATTAAATGAGATTTTCTTCAACCATTTATTCAGGTTTAAATAAGGCTATATCTATCTAAAAAGTAATTGCTTGATCCTACGTGTAGACTATATTTCAGTTAAATTAAGCCTAGTTTGCACGGTTGTTTAAACGTCTCAAAGGTTTTGGCAAAAATGGTTGGCTAATTATTGCCTTTCATTTCAACATGGTACACTCTAAAAAAATTCTTTGTAAATTGACAGAAAGTGCTGTCAACAGAGTTGCCGGCACTTTGCCTGTTAGTTTATTTAACCGTTAATTTTGTAAAATATAATTACAGACCTGTTGTTATTATTTTGCTATAGAAAGCCAAACACATACACATTTACTACACAACTGCTGTAAAAAACAAAACAAAGAATTCGCATAATTCAGCTGTATTTTTAGAAATTCTATGGTTAAATTATGAAAGTATGGGGAAAATGAAAAAAATATGTGAAAATAAATACAATAATATTGACAGATACAGGTTTATTTACATCAAAAAACATGTAAAAGGAAAAACTGACAAAAAATCTGCGTAAAAATACAGAAATTTTTTACAGTGTAATTAATGCCATGGTTTTGGGCTAACCATTTTGATTGAATCCAACCTGACATGAACGATTCCAACAGAGGGCGCTATACATGTTAAAAGTGGTCACATGATCACCTGTACAGTAATATATGTTTACATTATTTTGTTTCTCAGCGTGCACGTCTTGGAATTGGTATTATATTGGCGTTGATTGGCCTGTTTGAGTTGGTCGTTTCCGTGGTTGCTGCAGTATACTGCTGTTTGACGTTTGGCAGTGGCGCTGGCAGACGTACCGGTACTCGTCAACCAACAAACGTGGTTTGTATTAAATTAGGCAGATCTCTTGTTTATAGATTGGTGGAACATCTCCCAAAAGGACATAACTTGACGTAAAAATAGTGCAAATAAATTAAGCATTTTTTAAAACAAATAAATAGTAATAGGCCTACATTTTCGCCAAATAGTTTACATCTTCGACCGGAATATTTCCCCAAAACGGGTCTGGTTTGCAGTGTTAGTAACGTTCATTTATTAAACGGGGAAAGGAAAACCACCGAACTTAATGGCCTTAAAAGTGATGAAATAAACTATTTCCGTATAAACCAGGTGTATATGACTGTAGCTAACGCGGGTGCGCCGATGCAAATGGCTCCGCCACAAATCCGTAAGTATACGCAGTAATGTTGCCATTTAAATTCAACATATGGAGCGATATAAAAATGAATTTCAAGCTAGTTTAACACAAAGACCACCACCTCCTCAATTTACCTCTGTTTTTCCCCAAATGTTCCTTGAGTGACAAGCTGCAATTTTGCGCTTGAATGTCCTTCGCTCGTCGCTTTAAGAAAAGACAAAACACACATAATGATCCCCACTCGGACTGCTTTTCATAAATATGCGTATCCTAAATTCGTTCCCCTTTATGAAAAATACTTAAACCCAAGTTGACAGTTAATGACTATTACTATAATGTCAGTTTTATTGTACTATAATAAATAAACATGTATCTTGATAACTGGCCGTAGTCTTGCGGCAAGGGCGATGACCACTGATCTCTATAATAACTGGACTGGTTGCTCAACGCTGACTGGCCGTGAAGTCACGGCGGAAGCCACGTTTAATACCGAATATAACGCACGGGTGAACGTTTCAGCGATCTGTCGATCATGTTCATAGAGCTATGATTACCTGATTAGGCCCAGACCTATAGAGAGTAATCAATATGTCATGTGATGCGTAGCATAATGCTGTCATTTGAAATTATTATATTGCTCGTGTTTAGTTCAAGCATGGAGGGAGAAAACAGACTTTTCCTCCATGGTTCAAGAGACACGTACCAGGCCCGTCCGTAATGTTACTTGGGGTCGCGGCGGTACCCGAAAATCGCCACCCCTTCATCCAGCATGCAATTAAAGTGTGTCCCGTATAAAATGGCCCTCAATTATTAATTCTGGTTCAAGTTGATTTTCACTTTTCAATTTGTTACTCTTAAGAGTACTATCCTACAGCCGTACCTGCTATCCCGGAAGCTGTTAACACCGACGTTCCACAAGCCTACGGCATCAAATAACTCATCATAATGTCGTATTATTTGGGGATGTACACTGCTGGTAATTACCTGTAAACAAACTGATAGCCTTATTAGCTTAAACCTTATTCTCTTAATGTAAAAGAGTGAAAACCACTCTTTCAAAGAGCTATATGGCGGACAAGTCTTTTTGGAGTGGATAAAGAGTAAAATTAGTAGTGTATAAAGAGTGAATTGGTAGCCTTTTACTGTATTTTTCAATCGAATCAGAGTGGGTTTCACTCCAAAAAAGACTTGTCCACCATATAGCTCTTTAAAAGAGTGGTTTTCACTCTTTTAGAAAGATTCTTGGTTTTAAGATGGTAATGGTACAAAACAAAATTATACTCCATCTGACATGTTGTCATTTTTGAGAAATTTGACATGAAAAGTAAAATAGATCCCTGGCCAGTGATCCATTTACACAGTAGAACGAATACATGATTATACATTTTCACAGGTTAGTTATAAAGTAGTAAGGATACATTTATAGACATTTTTCCTCAGCAGCTCCAGAGTATGGAATAACTTACCACATGATATTCAGTACTCTCAATCCATTGACATTTTTAAACGTAAAGTTAAGCTTAATCTTTTAACCTAGCTTTTAATTGTGGTTCATGCATATAGGATCGACCTGCTTTGTCCAGGTTTTGTAGAAGCGGATCTAAATTTCTTGTTGCTTTTGTTTTATGTTTGTTTTTTTGTTGTATTTTTAGTGTGTACTATTAGTTTTTGGTTTTTTTAAATCATGTTTAACTTTTTATGTAATGCGCGACTGATCATTTTTCGTGATCATCAAAGTCGTGCAATACAATTTTTTAAATTAGAGTTATATTAGGCCTATTATTATTATTTTACCAATGTTGTACAGTTCCCTTAAAGGGGGTATATCGTCACGACCAGAGCAAGCTTGCGGCTTGACATTGAATCCCGAACTGATAGTTTTTGACATTGAATCCCGAACCAGTGATAGTTTTTGATATTGAATCACTTTGTATGCTCTGATCGTCTTAGTTACCGCAAAGCCTTCGTACCATGCAAAGTTCAGACCTTATTTAGAGAAAATGTGGTGCTTATTTGTTGCTACTCTGTCAAATGAACAGCAGTAGTGTTGTACACAGCATGCGTCATCGGCAGCTAGAAGCTTGTATACAGTTCAACACACTAATCATCCAACATCCAGTCTTCGCATGATCCTCCAGCAGTCTACTTAAGCTGCATCATTTTATCCGGTATTCTCCTGAAGACGGTCAGAGCGTACTGACCTTTTCAGAACTAATTACTACTCAATTGAGAATTTCACATGGTGTCACCGCAATTAGTCTTTACTTATCCTCTTCACCATGCAAAGCTACAAGTTTTACCTAGCTAGTCGTCATGTTGTTACTTCGTCTGCTATATAGTTCTGCCGATGACGTCAAAAGCATCATTGCGGTCAGAGCTTTTTCAGAGATTTTCTAGCCAGCTTTGTTGTTTCGATACATATTCCTTAAGTATTCCATTTGAAAACATAATCTGTTTAGATTAATAGTGACAAGCTTATCCATAATTATTACACAAATTAAACATATCTGTAGGCTTAATAATGTATTCTTTAAAAACATACATTTTCACAGTTTTACATTAACTGGCTTGTTTTTAAGCATATCTGTTGATACATTCTAGTGAAAACGAAAAAGTGATCGTGTTTGCCGATCAAAATTTATTTCTAAATGTATTTTCAGGGGCGGATCCAAGATTTTTAAAGGAGAGGGTCTGTTAGAGTTATATGGATTAACCATTCAACTATCCGACATTATGATTTAAGTTAAATACTTTCAATATTCAGTAGTATACAGCTCTCTATTCTCAGCCTGAAGAAATTAGTGATGTTTGAAATAATGGGGCTTTAGATATTTAAACTTGCCGGCAACATAATCTCACAAAATCAAACTCACAATTGTATATACTATATATACGTAAACCTAACTGTTTTGTTTTGGGAAATAACTGAGTTTTTATATTAAAAACAATCAATCACGTGTAAAATCAAGTGGTCTTCACTTCAGAAATCACAGTGGAAACATCTGATGTAGTAAGGGCACCTGTGGACAAGCTGACCAAGTGGTCTTGATCTGGTCTCAGTGGGTTTTTCCAGCTCCCTTAAAGTTATCCAGAGCTCAACAGTGTACTAATAATGTTTTAAGCTAAAGTGCAAAAACTTCACACTAACTAAATTCTTGCGTCGGGTGATAAACAATTGATTTAATTCTGCCGTACACCGACGTGTGTATAGCACTGTATACTTGGTGTTTTCCGACTAGGAGTTGGAAAAAAAAACTATACACGGCAAGCTACTTGGGCCGCACTACACAGGCAACTAACTAAAGTTTTGAATCACTCTTTTAAGTTTTAACTGAGAGTTCGGTGAGTGACAACCCTTGAGTGAGTTAAATTCAACCCAAAGAAAGTGTTGAATTTACACACGGGAGTCAAGTTCAATCTAACTTTATCAATGTTAACTTAACACTTTTAAAAGTTAAATCCAACCGTTAAAGAGTTGTCACTGATCGAACTCTTTAAAATGTTGATTCAACACTTCAGTTTTAAGAATGTAGATTTCTCAAAAAATCTGAAGTTCCAGCAATTGGGATGAGCTATAGATTGTTTATCAGATTTCAGTGTGATTGTGTGTGATAGATTATAATTCAACATACATAATGCGAGACAAATCATACAATCAGGGCCGTAGCGAGCGGGTGTGTGTGCATTGGCGGATCTAGGGGGGGGGCAACGGCGGATCCAGGGGGGGGCCAACGGGGGCCATGGCCCCCAAAAACCGAAGCTGTACGCCCCCAAAAAAAAAAAAAAAAAAAAAAAAGAAAAGAAAGAAAAGAAGAAGAAAAAAGGGAAAAGAGACAAAACAAAACCCCACAACTTTACGCCCCTCCTTGTGCAGCTAAGTCTTGCTTATACGTTCAGCTTTTGTTAAAGTATGCAAATTAAAACACACAGATTGGCTACAAGAAAGTGTTCAAAAACCAACACACGATACAACATTGCCACAAAATTTGCAATGGTAGTTTGTGCAGTTAAGCCAAGCTGCATTAGACGAGGCGTACACGGTGATTGTATGCATGGCTTATGCACACGCGACTGGTTGTGTGGGGTTTCCTGGATATTAGGTGAGCCATGCAACGTCCGCAATGTAGGCCTATGTTTAGACTTGGCGCGAACATCGCGTGCATAAAACGCATTTCAATCTTGTGAGTACGAGCAGGAGCAGTGACTTGAAAGATTCGTCTTCCATCGTCATATGAGCAGTAAGTATCAACGTAAAATACAGTGGGCTGTTTTTGCAGCACTGTGTAGATTACACAATAATGTATGTACATACCATAACACTCTGGGGACTCCATGCGGGCACCAGCCTAACCCAGATGAGTGGCCATATCTTAAAACATGTCAATGATTGTTTTTCTGAAAATCTACCCTTTTGTAGAAAGGATCAATTTTGATCAATAATAACTGCCGTTAATTCCAGAGTTCTGTGTCATCAATGGATTATTTCAGGCGGCTTTATTTAAACATTAATTTGCATTAATAACTTTTACAACTTGCACACGATTAGCAGCGTAAGTTTGTCATAATCATACAACGCCACACCCCAGTGGAGCCGGCTAGCTCCTGTGCACGTAGCTATAGGAAAGGAAAGTGTCAATGGAAACTTTTACAGAAAAAAATGAGCCCCTCCCAACACAAAATCCTGGGTACATATACATGCGCCACTAAACAAACAAACCCCACCAGAAACGTTTTGCGCTCGCAAATACGCCCCTCCACTGAGCATTTGGCCCCCCCTAAACTTTGGGCCTAGATCCGCCGTTGGGGGGGGGGGGGCTAAAAAAAATCGTTAAAAAAAATATTTAAAAAAAAAAAAATTTAAAAGAGAAAAAGAGAGAGGGGGGAGGAGAGAACGCACTCCCATTCCCTCACTGTGCTTTGTTTTTCTCTCCCTTTGATTATTTCATTGTAATTTTTGTAGTACTGAAAAAAATTGTTTTTGATATTCAGCCCCCCCTAAAAAATGTTCTGGATCCGCCCATGGTGTGGGGGCGTTGACCCTCCCAATAATTTTTCTCAGTCAGCATTTAAGGCCTCAAATGAAGCATTAAAGGTACTAGAACAAGGATTGGTTTAGAATAAATAAATGTATTATATTTTTTCTAAGCACTGAAGATTTGCCGAGTTGTTTGTTTGTTATAAGTTGTTTATAAGCTGCGGTTTCGAGTAGCAGTTCGCCCCCCCTCCCCCCTTTCGCAGTCTATATCAAGCATTAATTTCTCAAAATTAATAATTCACATGGCCTGGTTAGCCGGTGGGATGGTACCATTTTCTTCTTGCAGTTATTATCAAGTATGTAAGAGACAGGGAACAAGTCTAGGGAAAAAGGTTTGGAATTTCACTGGTACCCTTGTCCCACATACCGATGATTCGAACGTGTATACATTTTGCATGGTGTACATCGTAACTCCATGTGTTGCGCACAGCATGTAAATTTGTGTGTGCATATCATTACTTGTTTACATTATAAATTCTGACAGCTGGAAGAAAGATGGTTGGCCAGTCGCAAAAACCAATGATTTTTTTTCGATTAAAGAAAGGTTAATTGTTGAGAAAGGCAATCATTTAAGGACCAACTAGTAATGATGAAATCGTAGGTAAGTGATTTGTCGATTAAAGCTTTTTTCGTGGGGAAAATAATGTAGGAACTAACGTTTATGCGATCGACTACATGTACATCATCAGCCTTCAACGTTACAGTTACCCCACTAACGTTAGGTTTAGTGTTGCACGGGCTTGGTCTTGGACTTGGATCCTTAGCCACACATTTGTTCCTTTTGGAGTACCTATAGTATACTATAGAATGCAGGGCCAAATTTTCAACACCTTTTTTCCCTTTTTCTGAATTTGGAAAGAATGTTGTATCCGACCGCCACTTTTTAAGGGCTTTTTTGGAATTTTTGTGCAACCACCACTAGTCACTACTCACTACATGTAGGTCTAGGCGGTAGGCCTAACTGTTAACCAGTTAAAAAATTATTCTATCGATTTTTGGTGGTACAGAAAGCGAAAACTATCTTTAAAATCCACTTTTATGATGATTTTTGGACATTATTTCCCTTCTAAAAAAAATCCTCCCCTTCAGAAAGTAGAACTAGAAGGATCCTATTATTTATAGTTGCCACTGCGCATGTACACTGTGTTGGTCACTACACAGTAGTATAGTTAGTAATAGTAGTAACAGGGGAGTTGACAAGATCAGACTGACAAGTGACATGACTGAGGAAGTCATCGTATACCAAAAAATGCCTGATTTTTCATGAAATAAATATCCTGGAATAATTTGAAGTATATGTCCATCATCATCCATATGTTCTCCACCTTACTGGGTAGGTAAGATTACTTTATTGGTTATATTGAATGAGAAAAAGTGGCGGTTGGACACGACATTCTACCCCTGAATTTGACCTAGGAACCGCAGTTGTGTATCTTTAAGTCAGATTACGTAAATTTATAAGAAGTAACCTTCGGTGTGGCCCTGCATTCTAAACTAGTAGTTGTACTGTTCCTTTGGCACTAACAGTCTCAATTTTGTAGATTCTTAGCGCTTAAAGTTAAACTGACGGTATTTGTAACTATTTTGAGTTTTTGACACAGATGTTGAACTATGAAAGTTAGGACCGAAAATGTTATACTAATATTTGCTTTGCACTTTGCAGAGGCTCAACGAAGGTGGCATTTTGATTGATTCAGCTTGCGTGCGTAACAATTTTATGATGGCTGTTTGATGCGTGCACAGATTTGTTTTATTTTTTGCGCGGTGAATTAAGCATGCCAAATACAAGTATCTAGTGAGTCAAAATAGTTGGAAATATCGTCAATTTGAGCGCTAAGAATTTACAAAATTGAGGCTGTTAGCATCAATGGAAGTGTGTGAAAAAGGATCCTGGTCCGTGCCACACTAGTGGGGCTAGCCATGACCATGTTTATTTACATGTAATAATAATAATAATAATAATAATGTGTGGACTTATATAGCGCACGTATCCACCAACTAAGTGGTGCTCAAGGCGCATTATATCATTATCCCTGCTCATAAGGCTCATAAATCATTTCTGAAACCATCTCAGCTCCCTGGGGAGTATACAGCTCAATTGCTGCCATTACAGCGCATATAGGGCTAATCAACCAACTCTGCCCTCACAGGTACCCATTTAACCCCTGGGTGGAGAGAAGCAATTATGGTTAAGTGTCTTGCTCAAGGACACAAGTGTCACGGCTGGGATTCGAACCCACATTCTGCTGCTAACACCAGAACTTGAGTCCGATAGCTAGGCCGCCGCCACGACACACCACAACTCCATGTAGGTCTGACTACCTCTGCCCTCATTGTCACAATCACCTCCTTTAGTTATCACGGAGAGCTAGTTCTTTTTGCTAGCTTACACATCAAGCAATTTTCAGAAAGATTGTTCAGCTACACAAGAGGGCATTATCAGAAATCATCATCGTATGATACAGTGACAATGATACGATGCACGTCAACTTAACCCTCCTACAATCAGTGCAATTTTTGAAGAAACCCATTCAGGCCACTCCAAGCCATTACATGTGTAGCTATTGCCAGTGGCCTCCTGTGAGTCCTATGGTTACCCTTCTGTGCACTGTCACACCACTGAGATTGCAGGGTAAGGTGGTCTCCCATTGATACATTGCAGGCCATACTAATATGTTCAAACATTTACAGTGGCCTTGGGTGGCACACAGTTGATTTTGTAAGATTACTTGGAAAGGACAGCAGGCTTGTATGTGTATGTACTGAAGGTTGCTCAAGAGCAGAATTTTGTGGATCGGAGTGGCCTTCATGTGTAAAGGAGGAGACTGTCTGTGAGGGAAAGAGGCAGTCGGATTAATGTTGACTTTTTAATTATAAATCCTTGACCTCAATTTGAGTTAATTTTATTGAATAGTCCTAACCATTGATTTATTGGTTTGATTGTTTTTAATGAGAATCATGAATATCTGAATATTTGTTTCAGTAGGCTTGGGTGGTTCCGGGTGCCGGTTCTACCTGATTTCAAATTGAGAATAGGAACCACGGTTCCTCTTTTAACCTAACCCTTGGGTATTTTTACTAGAAAGTATCCTGAATCCACCAAAATCCACCATTTTTGTCACACACAAAATGCTGGTGTCCTGAATCCATCAGAATCCGCCAGTGTAGATATTGGACATATCCTGAATCCGCCAAAATCCACCACTAATGGCGGATTTTGGCGGATTCAGGATACCATGCTCACATGAAAATTTGTATATAGTAATTAGTATGTTGCTGCATAGAATCCATAAAAATCTAACACATACAAGTGTTGGCTGTACATGTACAGTACATGTAACTATAATCCATCAAAATACATCAACCAACATGACCAAGTAGTTAAAAACTATTGAAATCCTGAATCCATCAAAGTCCGCCATGCTCAATGTGGAGATATCCTGAATCTGCCGAAATCCTCCAAAACAGGGGGATGGATTTTGATGGATTCAGGGTTGTTAGGGTTAAAGAACCGGGTACCCGCAAGAGTCGGTTCCGGAACCGAGTCCTTCAAATACCCGGTTCCCAGAGCTGCGGCTCTAGTAAAATACCCGAGTCCCCGGCAAAATACCCGACTCCGAGGACCAACTCAGCTCTAGTCAAAATACCTGACTCTCTTTGATGAGCGACCAGCAAAATGTAACTCTAGACTGCAGCAAACTTGTGAAGGCGCCACACACAACTGATGCAAACCGCAATGTCTGTGCGTTAGTAGTATGCATTGTGTGTCACTGAGTTGTTTATAAATTGGCCCCATAACATGGATACTTTGGTTATGGAGATGTTGTTAAAAATGTTGACAGCACGTGTCTTGAGAAGTGGAGTGATCAAGGTGGCCCCGTAATATGGATAATCTTGTGACGAAGTTAGTCATGTTGCTAGTGTTCTTAATGTACTTTCAATAGGCATGGACGGTAGTACGGTACCTTGTGTATAGGGGGTGGTACAATTGCTTAATTGCTCCAACCCCTGAAGCATGTGCAAAGCCATGACATGTACAGCACGGCTTGTAAAGTTGCACTCTAACGGTAGGATAATGGAAACAAATCTCTAAGTCTAACTTAGCTTAACATTTCCATAAAGTTTCCTTAAAGTTTCTGAAACATATTTTAAATTAAACAACATTATCATCACTGCATTTGCGGTTGAAAATTGAAACTAGTCCTTTGTATCAGGGCGCAACGAAGTTTGAATAGACCGTATGTTTTATTATTTTTCTTTAACCCTTATGTTTTTCTTTGAATCTCTTGGAACCGGTTCCTACTTGGAACCGGTTCCGACTTGGAACCGGTTCCGACTTGGAACCGGTTCCGACTTGGAACCGGTTCCGACTTGGAACCGGTTCCGACTTGGAACCGGTTCCGACTTAGAACCGATTTTTTTAAATTTATTTATTTATTTTTTTTTTTTTTAACCGAACCGGCTCCACAAATTGTGGAACCGCCCAAGCCTAGTTTTCAGTTGGTGGACATGTTATTTAAAGGGACAATATCATCATGAACAGAGCAGACTTTCAACAGGGCATGAAATCGGTGTCCTAGATTAACCCTCCTACTGTTTGACCATTTGAAACCATTTAAAATTTCCACTTACCAAAATGCCCATTGGTTTTGTACACACATGGTGATACCATTTGAACAGTGTTGGTAGCAAGCTTTACTACCATTCAAATCCATTCAAATGCAAAGAGGGTCCATTGATTCACCATAGAAGTATCCAAACAAGGTTTTGTATTAAGCTGACCTACCATTCAAAACCATTTGGGGAATCAATACTGTACAGTTATTTCACCATTCAAAACCACAAAAGCGAATGGTTTCAAATGGTGGATCAACTTGTATGAAAAAGGTACCAGAAGTAGGAGGGTTAAGATGAACGCAGTGACTGAAAATTCCTGGCTCATTTATGCAGCAGCAACAGTAATATGGCCTTATCATGTGGGGTATTATTTTCAGTCACTGAGTTAATCTAAAACTAACGTTAGCATTCCGGTTCCATAACCTGTTGATCGCGACGATACTGTCCCATTAATTAAGCTCTTAATATTATTATTATTATTATTCAGAGTGAACAAATTTAAAGAGTCAGGAACTCAATTTGATGCAACTTGATCTTCACCATGGTGCTGAAGAAACGCAAACACAGTACTACACGTCTGGAGGATGTGCCTCTAGCGGATTATGGAGCCGATGAAAACATTACAGATAGCGCTAAGATCCAGTGGGTGAACCAGCCATGGGTGAGTTAACCCCCTCCCCCCTTTCAACTCCAACCTTGCACCCTCCATTTTTTTTTTTTTCATAGTCTGTGGCAACCAGACGCAGATGAGCAGTTGCTGGGCCAACCAGTAACCAATGAGAGTATGTCTTTGTTTTAATTTT
>CM055830.1:13839033-13855411 GCA_029582265.1 Zoroaster sp. YZ-2022
AAAAAAAAGGGTTGCAATTTATCGTAAGTTCAAAAGTCGTTCTCACACAGCTCATAGGCCCTATCAAAGTTCAGCTCAGGCCACCAAATGCTTTATAATCCGGCCTGCCATACAGCTGATGTCAGTAGCAAGGGACTATATAGCCTCCAAGGTTAATGACCAGATGACTGTCTTGTTGTGAATGCCATGAAGTGTGAAGGACTAAATTAACAAAGCCTGTGGCCTGGATGGTATTTCAAATAAGGTTTAAATCTGTGTAGCCAACAACTTGCCCTCAGTTTTCACATTTTCCAATTGATATTAGACATTGGTGTTATTCCTAATTGTTGGAAATCCTCCATCATCATTCCTGTGCCAAAGGTAAGAATCAATCTATATTAAATGATACTGCCCAATAGCATTGACTTCCAATGTCATGAAATGCTTTGAATGATTATTGCTAATGGCTGAATAGTCAGAAGTGCATCCTGACCCATCCCAGTTTGATGTCCCAAATCATTTATTAGATCAGTTTTATTGACTTCACTAATACCATTGTCCACACATTTTAATTGATAAGTTATTGAATTTGATGTCACCCAACTTGCATTGGTAATTCACAATTTTCACCGATAGACCACAGAGGGTTAAGTACAATATGGGGTCACGTTAGTTTAGGAGCACTCAAGGGTGTATTGTGTCACCTGATTTTGATATTTTGAGTTCCAATGTAGCAGTATTATCAAATATGCAGATGATACGTCATCAGGTTATACATGTATAACAATGACTCACTTGAGTACATCAATGCAGTCTAGAACTTGTTCACTGGTTTGATGTCTATCTCCTAGTTCTTAATGTAAATAAAACCATGAACGCTAGTCCTTCACAATCACCAATACAGCAGGTTACTGAGTATACTTAAAGGTACACCCCTAAAGTGCAAAAAATGGGATTGATAGAATGATAGAAAATCCTTTTGGATGGTTTTTCAAAAACAAAATCTGGGTATCATTTAATTACATGACCGTGAAACCTGTACTGCAATTGCAGATTGTATTTAGACTGGTACCTCTGCATTGCACACCTGTGATTGTAACAAGAGGAACATTATTTAGGTTCCAGTCTTACATTTTGTATCCATTGTAACAACTAACGATCACAGAATTCCTGATTCAATTGCTAACTAGATGACATCACATCCAAGATCATCCAAAAAGTGAGGAAAATGCTTATTAGGCTTGATAGACCTTGGATCAACCATGGAGAAAGGCATAGACTGAACAAACCTGTGCTTTTAGCAGCATCATCTGACATGTTGGATTCTGGGTGAGCATCTCAGTCATGATCAATATGCACACCATATTATATGGTGCATTGCATCGGTAGACAGAACATGATGGACATGTAGTAATGATGAACACAATCATGACAATGTCCCCTGGCAATTATGTGAAAGTGCTATAACCCCTGATTACATAATCTAATATTTGACAAGAAAAATAGTAAGGAAGCTCAATTTTGGTTTAGATTCTCATATTCTCAAATATTATCAAACATTTTTATTTGGTTGGACACATGGCCTAATGACCAAATTATTTTGTCCAATGCTTTTAGTTTTATCTTAGACAATGTTAGAGAAACAAAAAAATTATAAATACAAGAATTTCCAGAATAACTTTGTGAAACACGAGGGATAGCACCTATTTTTAATAAATTTTCACAGGTTGGTTTTTACGCTATTTTTCATGAGATCTAATGTTAACGTGTTACACTGTTGAAGTTAATGTTCATTATCAAATACCAATGATGAACATTTTATTTAGTTTTAATGGTTGTTTATTACCAAACAAATTAAGGTTTAGTATAATTAGTTTTTTTGCTATAGCAGTACTGGCATTTCAGTCCAAGAGAAGGGGTCTATCTGATAACCACCTTTCCAATCCATATCAGTTAAACAATGTTTTAATTTATTTCACAATGATTGTTGATAATGTTGAATTTATTTAAATCTAAGCCCTTACTCCTCTTTTCACTCTTAAATCTTTTTCAGAAAGAGGACAGAAACATTCTATGACTTCAGCTATGCAGAATTGATGCTGGGTGTGATCTCAACATAATGCAGCACCAGTCTCGGTCATGGAATTGGTAATTTGGAATCAATACTGTCTGGGCCTTACATTTATTGCTTTGCCCTCCCTCCCCAGTTCTTGGATTCTATGTGCTGCAATGATAGTCAAAGAATTTAGAAACAAATGTGTTGGTTCATCACCAGTGGCAGTATATGCCATCACCAAGAACTTGGTGGGGGCAGGCATTTTATTCCAAATTATCAGATTCCAATGACAGCCCCTGAATGTCACCCATTCTGAACTGTCTCTAAATCGCACACAGATAAGTCATGCATTATTATGCAGATTGATTCAGTTTTCGTCAATAAATGATCATTGTTGTCTCATTTACACTGAGTCATTTCACTCTGTTACATGTGTACACTCATTGTTAGATTCTTTATAATAGGTTAAACAGGTCAGCAAAGTGGTTTCAATTGATTATTGGGGGAGGAGGAACCACAAAAGTCGTATCATAAAACCAAATGGACAGTTAAAATAAATATGTATTTCATTGTTTTATTGGCACAAGCACCATACAACTCTTTGATTATTTCAATGTCTAAATTTATGTACAAATGGCATCTGATCTTTAGCTTGTAATTCTATAGATTGATGCAGCTACAGACATTTTGCCAAATATTACAACCTTGAAAATGTAAAAGCAATGTAGAATTTGTTTCAAATTTTATAAATGATTTTAATTATTTGCAGTATTGGTGAAACAAAGAAAATTTATAAGCATGTCACAATAAGGAGATGCTTGATTACAAGTGTTACTATCATTTTCAATTTATCATTATATTTTTGTCATTATAAACTTGAGTTGAAAGTGAAGTATATTATAAATAAAGATCACTCTCGGTATATAAACATGCAGTCCATCAATTAAATTTATTGTTGTACAAGACTTAATACCCAAGACATAAATACCAATGTTGGCTTCATCTAAATCTAGAATTTAAAGGTTTTTTCATAAATAAAATGAAAAGGGCAAGCAATTATCAGACTTGACCAAGTGGATGTAATTACATTTAATTTTGTTTGAATTGTCATTAAAATGTCAATTACATACAACTTGGCCTTACTTTTGGGAATTATTTACTTTTGACAACTCTTCTGTTGAGGGCAGGGAAAGAAGGAAAACTTTATCATGTAGTAGTTATAAGCTTGTTTCTAATGAAAGGCTAATTAGTTGACATCCATACAAGCTTTGAAGATCGTAGACATTAGCTATTTGACATAGCTGCATTGTTTCTTATCACCAATTACTATACGAGTAGACTTGTGGTACCTGATACATGAACATGGATGAAATGCACAATTACATGTATTAGCCAACTTTCATTATGTTCCATGTAAAATTATTGACAACCTGAAATGGAAATATCAGGAGTGTAAAGATTCTCTCACAGGTAACTTTTCCTTGGTAATGTTGGAAAACAAAGGGAAATGTTTATATGCTCCTCCATGCTTCAGTGTCTTCAGTAACCCTAGGCCTCCGCCCCTGCCAATCAATTTAACCTACTTCCTGCCCTTTGAATTTGCAGCCAAGTTTAATCCAGTTCTATACAATGTAGTCCCCTTCTACCCTAAATCAACTTTGTGACTTTATGTCCATAATAACGCTGAATAAGTTGATCTGACTATCCACAACCCTGGCAAACTATTTTCATAGTGTTTTTACATGTTGATTTATCATCATCATGGTTTTTGAAAAGCATGTGTTGGGCTAGTGTCAATATCATTATGCATATTTATCTAAGAATACATGTTTGTATACAGTAGGAGTAAGATTTGTGGTAGCACCATGTAACTATCTCTACAGTTTAATAGTGTTGGTTCTAGAAGAACCGGTGTTGAATAACTTTTCATCGGTATACTCTGATCATCTTCATCCCCTGAAGACAATCAGAGTATACTGATTGAACGTAAGCATGTCACTGCCAGTTCTCAGAATGCTATTTAGTGCTCTTGAAAGATAATTACTCTTACTCCTACTGTTCTTTAACCATGTAACAGCTTTCAAAATTCAAAATTTTCAAAGTAGACAAACTACAAAATACTCAATATAGTAATTTGTTGGTGGGTGTGTGTGGGGGTTGAGGCTGTCAGTTGCATTTGTCTTGAAACATTTTCATTATACCTGCAATTGTTGGCAGAGAGAGGGTCTTGAAAGTACATGTAGGACATGTCCTGTACTTCCTTGAAAATTTTGATTGGATGGCACCGAATAAACCTGAAGTTGATATAGTAATAATAATAATACAATATTTATAAGGTGCACAGTATCTGGAGACGATTCAAGGCCCAGTCACTTGAAAATCAGTGTAGGTCAAATGAAAGATTGAAGATGTGTCTTAAGATGGCGCTTTGAATGATGACAGATGCATGTGTCCCTTAACCTGCTGGCAAGGAGTTCCAGAGACGCGTGCATAGCTGGAAAAGGCCCGGTCCCCGTAGGGTTGCCAGGCGAGTTTTGGGAACAGAAAGTATCTGTGATGAAGAAGATCTGAGGCCTGGTCCGAGGTTGCTGTTACAGGTCCTGTATGTAGGATGGAGCTAAACCATGAAGGGCTTTGAATGTAAGGAGCAGGATTTGAATTGTATTCTGTATTTAACAGGAAGCCAGTGAAGATGTATAAATAGGTGTTGTGCTCGGATGATCTAGTTCTGTGAGTGCGGGCAGATGCGTTTGTACTGTCTGAAGGCGTTAATGATTGCTGAGGTAGTCCTATAAGTAAACCGTGCGAAGTCTAGTCTAGATGAGATAAATGGGATGAGTTGTTCAGCTGCATGTAGTGAAAGTGATGCTCTGATTGCTGCTATGCGACGAATGGGGTGAAGAAGACTGACACACGTGGTTATATGTCAGTCACATTCATAAAGCTGTCTAAAACGACGCCAAGGTTACGTAAGGAAAGCAAGGAGCAACTTGAACATCACCATGCGTATGCCTGAAATGTTAACTTCCTGTCTGAAGTGAGGTGAGCGAATGACTAGAAACTGGGTTTTTGGCGTTAATTTTAGTAGATTGCCGCCATCCACCCGTCGATGTTGTCTCAAGCATGTTTCAAGAATGTGTTTATCTGGGTATACTTGGGAAAAGTGTAGTAAAGCTGTGTGTCGCTCATGCAAAGTGGGGAAGTAAGCCAGGTGTCGAGCAATGCCAAGGGGAGATATGTATAAGTAAAAAGATAGGCCCAATAAGACCCATGTGGACACCTAGCTGAGCTTGGAGTCTTTGGATAATTCCCGATAATGAACAGCCTGAGAACGATTATGCAAATATGATTTGAACCAATCAAGAGCAACGCCATGGACCCAAATTGATGCTGCAATCTATGCAGGAGGATGTCATGGTCAATGGTGTCAAGGCTGCTAGAGGTCAAGTAACAAGGAGAATGGTCTTTGTTGTCGACGGCCAGCATGATGTCATTGTGGACTTTGACCATGCTGTTTCGACACTGTGAAACCTAGTATATGCGGATTGCAAATCATCGCGCAAATGGTGCTCAGTGAGATGGGTATTCAACCTGGCAGAACTACCTTCTCAGCGACCTTACATAAATGATAAGTTGGAAATTGGATAATTATTTAGATCTTATGGTCAAGTGATTGTTTTATAATAGGAGTGATGAGAGCCTCTGAAGCAATCTGGGAAGTGGCAGTAGTGAGGATCTTAATTATTGCCGTTATAGGCCCAATCAACATAGTAGGTAATCTTCTTGAGAAAACTCTTATTCAGTGGAATGTCTCAAGTAACTTGGGTGGTAGGCTTCATTTGCTGACACCCATTCACATCCGTAGGTGACATGATAAACTGAGCATTCGACTCTGTCTCCATCTCACTCCATTTCATCTATGGACCAAACATGAACACACATTATGTATACAATCTTACAAAAGAAAGATTACTGATAGTACTCCAGCAGTTGAGAAATGAGACTGACCACAAAACATAACACAATAGCCAGCCATGAATAACACATGTAAGCTAACTTTGACTAATTATTAGTGCTACAGTACACTTACCATTCACACACACACTGCAAATGACAAACTCTCAGAAGGATAATTACTTTTTCTTCCTTTAAATTGCACAAGAGTTACTGAATACACAAAGTGTATTTTCTTAATATTGCTTAGAAACTGATTATAAGGCTGACATGAAATCATGTGCAAGTTCGGACTAGAAAAAAACAAAACTTTGATATAAACATTATATTTATTTTTTAAAGGGAGACAAGTTACATATACATGTACATGTAGGGTGTTTACAGTAATATCTGTACAATTTAAATTAAATAACTTTTGTGAAATGTGATGTTTGACAGCCAAATAGTATTTCACTTACTCATACAGGCTCATGTGATGTTGTGTCCATATGTTGCTCTGACTCACTTGTTGATCTTGTGCAACTGACTTTGATGTTGATGATTGATGGAGCTAATGTATACCTGGGAGTTGACCAAGAGATGCTGAGGCACTGTAGGAATAATAAAAAATATGTTCACATGAATGTTTGGATATGATGTTAAAGGAAAGTACATCACTGGTTTTACTTGATTGCACAATTACTGAATTATTTATTACCTACAGCTAACTGGATGTGACACAGTTAAACAATTATTCTGCTTATTGTTATTATTTTAAAGAAACTTTTAAACAAAATATACACATTTACGAATGTTTTCCTAAAGAATTATGAAGGGTTTCACACTTTTCTTATGACTTAGACTCCCCATTGAGCTCAAACTTTAACATATTCATTATTAAACGATCTTCATTCAAAGTAAATATTACATAACAGCTGTTATGCTGTTGTACTTTCCCTTAAAGAGGACAAAGTCACGATCAACAGGGCATGGAATCGGGTGCTAGTTTTAGATTACCTCAGTGACTGAAAATAATACCCACATGATAAGGTCATATTATCATTGCTGCTGCATAAATGAGCCAGTAAGTTTCAGTCACTGTGTTCATCTTAAACTAGGACACCAATTCCATGCCCTGTTGAAAGTCTGTCTCTGATCATGATATTGTCCCTTTAATATGGACAAGTTAACATTAAGTATTGCACAAGGGGAAAAACCTGAATGCACAACTCATTTTTCTAAATGAGAAATTGTTTCTTAAATCTGATTTTGTTTTATAGAAAACAAATATTTACATAAACTAAGTTTCTATATAAAAAAATAATAATAATAATAAATGGATAAAAAATAATAATCTGTATCAATCCAAGATTTACTCTACCTTGGCAATGCTTTGTAGCTGTGAATATTGGAATGGAATCAGGCTGAACTCTACATGGTGTTGATGCAAGTAAATATACTGGCAGTGATGTTTTCTCATACCTATAAAACAAAACATAACAGCTAATGAAATAATGGTGGATATGATGAACATGGTGCATATTAAAAATCCGTACTCGTACTCGTACTTGTACGTTTAGGGAAATAATGGTACCTGATGCTATTTCCTCCAGTCCATGTTTGAATTTTTTCCATGACCCTATTGACTATCTTCCCATAAAATACCTGGGCATCGATGGTGGAAATTACAACTAATTCACTGGAAATTGTTCTCATAATTATTACGCTCTGTATTGTAAACATCATCACTATCTTATAATTACCATGTCTGTATTGTAAACATCATCACAATATCATTGTGCTTGCTACAGGAACTATCAAAAATAATGTGATGGCTAACAGAAATTCATCATAAGAGTTCAGCATAGCCTACAGCCACAAAAACCCCTACGAGTGTTATATTATCAAACAATGTTTCTCTTTATTACTCTTACCTGTCCAACAATAATCCTACAAATGCGACATTATTCATGGTATCATCATGGTCACCATCATGTTCAACAGTCAATTCCCTGAGTGTTTGCCATCATTTGAGGTTGGCTGGCCCGTCAATGGTCGCCAGGCATGCGTCGTTTTATTGCCGTAGACGGTGAGCCTTTCTTCGCCAGCCTGCTCGGTCGAAATTCTGGCATTAATTTTGACGGATGGCCTCCCAAACTGAACAGTTTTTTCACTTTTTTATTGGCGTTGATATGATGAAGGGCTGTGCGATGTTCCAAATGAATGCGTCATTGTTGTTCCAAAACTAAACTCGCTGGCAGTATTATAATTCAAAATACCCGACACGAAAGCACCACAGTGGTCAAGACCTGCTTTACACTTCCACGCGAAAAGTGTTGACATTTTATGGCCTAACCGCGGCTCACGCCTCGGGCGCTTGCGCACTGACGCCATGGCTGTACTGGCAGAGTCTTGGTTCGGTTCCGGTGTCTTGGGAAAGTGCCAAGACTTTGCCTTTTTCGATTTTGACAATTTTCACCATTGTTTCAAAATCATTTCACTTTTTGTCAAGTATCAATGAATTATAAAAATAATTATTCTTGAATTTGGTTCAGTAATAAACTTTTAAACGTCTGAAAGTGCAACTATTATTTTTGTCCTCGTGAGTTTCTGGACAAATTTTGGTTCAAAAGTCACATGACATTGTTTTTGACAATAACAGAAAAACGATGCATTTTCAGGGTATTGTGTGGACAATTATATTCTACTTTTGAAAGATCTTTCCAACCATGTATGAAAAGCAATGAAATGTTAGGGCGTTTTATCGCCCAATTTCGATGCGACAAAGCGATGTGTACCTTGCATCGGTAATCAACAATAAACTGAAATGGAATAAAACTGTCAAATAAAGCTAATCAAAGGCTCTATTTCCTAAGGAAACTGAAAGAGCAACAGCATTTTAGGTTTTTATCAGTCCTGATTCAAAGCATTCTCACCTTTAGTTTGATCTGTAATTTTGGTAATCCGCTGTCAAAGAAAATGTTCATAAACTGGAAAGATCGAAACGATCACCCAGCGTATAATTGCAAAGACCTTCCTATTAATTATCGTACAGTGAACTAATGTTCACTGTACGATAAACGGTTCTGTTAAAGTTCATAAAATAATGCACGACCCTCACACCAACTGCACAATTGCTTTTCATTTAATAGGTCGGCATTCGTCTCCATGTCCTACGTACTCACACTGTCATTCCAGACAATCATTTGTTCCTAATGCCATTTACATGTCTAATGCTACTGCAAGACATATTTTTGAAATATTGGTTTCAGTTAGCAAATTTAGTACAGTTTTGGTTGGTTAACCGTCCCAATACTAGTTTTACCCACCTGATCTTTGAGTGCATTGATTTCAAGTTGCTTCATGTGAATATCTGCCTCCAGTTCTTTTACCCTTGTCTGTAGGGCAAGAGTGTGGCTTGCGTCGCCTCCCGCCGATGGCTTCACCTGCCGCAGGTCAGCAGCCATGGCTTCCATTTCATCTCGTAGTTGGGCAATGACACCATCCTTCCGTTGAGACTCTGACTCAAAGACAGCGAGGCGATTGATCTCATCACCCATGCGTAAAAGACGCTGTTCCTGATTATAAAATGGCACAAATAAATTTTATTGATAAAGAAAAATGCAGTTTAGGATTGAGTTCTGTCCTAATATTTGTCCAAAATAGACACAGGGTCAAGCCCGTAGCCAGGGGTTTGTTGCATTTTTCACAGTGTACAATATATGTATATTGTATGTACATTTGTGTGCAAATTGTTAAATTGTGAAATAATAGTACCAAAAATCTATTATCTACATGAAGTATGCCAGTCGGGTACTAACCTACAGGGTGGAATCGCCGCCTTTCACACCTGTGACGACACTGCCAAGGGTGGCTATCAGACAACCTGCAAACCTCTGGAGATGAAGCATCGACAACAACAACTAACCTACATGTAGTCCATGACATTGAACTCCAACAACAATGGATTTGGGCACTCATGATGTATTGTTCCACCTGTGACCAAACGGTATCTAGCACATGCACCTTAACTAGTGTTAATGTATGCACTTTATAATGTCGCTCAATTTGCAATCTCTGCTGTGCTGTATGCATTGAGAGAATTTGCCGCGTCTAGTTTAATATTATGTCTAGTTCTAGGAACAAGCTTCCGATAGTGCCAAATTCCATAATGCAGGCCAGGCAGGGTAACAAAACTTATTACCATGCTTGTATTGCGTACGCATTTGGAGTACAATGTTGTGGACTAGGTTATGGTAGACTGCCAGCACACTTCATGTAGGTAATGGACTTCTGATGTAAGAACACAGTGGCTTTTCAAATGCAATGTGGATACGTTCAGTGTTTGATGCAAGAGCACATTTTACTATGGATACTATAGTATACGACATAACTCTGACCGAAAAATGGTGGATAGCAACAGTTGTCAGGTATAGTGTAAACCTTATCAGACAATCCGTGCTGTTTGATTGATACATACATGTATATGCCAGATGGTGTATTGTGGAAAATAAATGTGTGGATTATTTCTCACTTTTCTTGAAGAGCTATCATCTCATTGACAGGAGAACCACGAGACACTGGACTTCCAGGCACCTGTTGGAAGTGACCACTGTCCTGGCTCAGCCGAACTCACCCAGCCACTAGTCACTATATCACAAAAGGATATGAAACAGTAGATATTTGATATGACAAAGATGATTTTTGTACCACTGAAGGCTCATATGAAGATTTTTTCGCTGGGGTAACATAATGTCCTTAAGATGTTTTACTGATTATAATTGAAGAATACTTCCTTATGTAGGTAAAACTTGTAGCTTTGCATGGTGAGGATGATAATTAAGACTATGCGGTGACACCATGTGGAATCTCAATTGAGTAGTAATTAGTTCTGAAAAGAACTGGGGTACAACTCGACATTTCGATCAGTATGCTCTGATCGCCTCAGGAGAATGCCGGACTCTGGAAAATGCTGCTGCTTAAGTAGACTGCTGGAGGATCATCCCATGAATGGATGCTGGAGGATTAGTTCGTTGAGGCGCCAGGCGGAAACTGTGAGACTATGAGACTAGGATCCTAGGGGTTGGGAGAGGAGTGTGCTCACTGAACTGAATCAGTTGTTAACAAGCACAGGGAAGGAGGGTGGTTGACTTAATAGGATATAGGGATCCCTCAGTCTGGGTGGGTTATGGACTTTGGATATAGAAGATCCTTCAGTCTGTAGTATAGGTCGCCAAATGTCGCTGATGAAGAAACCGCGTCCTGTGGCAGTGTCGTGTTTGACGATCTCGATGGCCTCTGATGCGCTGGGGTGCGCGCGCGATGGGTGTGATGAGTTGGGCTGCCTGCCAGTCGATTTGGTGGTCCTTGATGCGAAGTGCTTGACGATGGCGGACTTCTGAAATCTCCTCTGCGGCCGTGTGCTCGGTGTTCCTTCAATCTGATGGGGAGGTTATGCTTTGTTTCGTCGATGTACACCTTACCGCACTCACAGGGATCCGTAGACTCCGCCTGTTGTTTGGGTCCGGTTTGTCCTTGTGGGTATGTAGAAGTCCTTGAGTTTGCTGGGGCTGAGTGGAACACATCGATCACTTACCTTGCTTTTGGAGTTTGGAACCGCTCACAGTTGGATCTTGTTGGATTGTAACCATAGCTTTGGCAAACTGCAGAACACTACGTGTTCTTCTCTTTAGGTGAAACGATTTCCTCAATTGGCTCAAAGTAGCTTAATATGTCCCTTGTACAACTTGGCGTAATGATCGCTTAAGTTCAGCAAACGCACGGGAACCTGTTCGTCCCGTGTATCAACTAACACCTTGGCAACTATCATGTCATGATTATGCATAAACTTGGCCATAGGCTCCATCACAGCCAGTCCAATGTCGTTCCCATCAATTACTCTTCCCGGGAGAATAACTTCGCCTCTAGGTGGAATACTAGCAGTTGTTTCTGCAATGACTCGGCAACATGACGGTTGATGTTCTTTAACTGAACATTTTATTGGTGTATCTTGAAATTTCATCTCTCCTCTCCCGTATTCTAGATTGCAGTTATACTTACGTAAGAAGTCGTACCCCAGGATACCTTCAAGCTCTATGTCAGCCACCCATATTTCATGTTGAACTTCATTCCCCTCATCATTACTAATGTTTATCTTAAAACGCCCTTGCCCTTGGAAAGATATTGGCTTGCCATCAGCCATCACCATTTCAATCTTCTTATTTTCCAACGGTGGCCTTGAATATTCTTGTATCCTGTAGTGAACATCTGGTCTCACAATCGTAATGTTTGCCCCGGTATCAACTAAGAAAGTTACTTGAACGTCTTCTACATTGTATGTAACCCTTAACGTAGAGTCCATCGATGCCTGATGCCAATGAGCATGTTCTTACTGTTGGTTGGTCCTTCCTGGGCCTGATGGGTTGCCTTGTCGAACATCAGCCCGGATGTTCGACTGCTGCCCGTTTCCCTGGTGTGACTGTCCTCTATGATTACGAGTATACGGCTGTCTTGTTTGCTGCCGTGGCTGCGGACATTCTCTGCTAATGTGCCCAATCTCATTACAATTCCAGCACTCAATTTGGCAGCCGTTTTCCTGCCGTTCTTGCCATCTTTGTGCAGGTGTTCTTGTAGTATCCTGGCTTGAAGTTTTTCGCTGCCAGCGTCAGCTGTTTCTGTAAATTCTTGAACCTGTTGCTAATATTTTCTTAATATTAGTTGTCAATGTTGTAATCTGCCCCTGTATTTTGCTATTCCCCTCACTTTGCTGTTCCTCATCAGCATTTATAATTCTAGCAGTGGGTTTCCTCTGCCCAATCCACTGTCTGTCTGCAACTTGAAACGCTTCTAACTTGACGGCTACTCTCACCGCATCTTCAAGGCTTGTCGGTTGCGACTGGAACACCCTCCATCTGATGTCGTGTCATTTAATGCATCAATGAAATGCTCTTTGGCCAGCGCTCCTGTAGCTGGTCTAATTCGTAGTGTCTCTCTCGCTCTTCTCAGCCTATTTTTCAGTTGAACCCGAAATACTCTGTCTGATTTTCCGGTCCAAATCTCTGTCCCGATGCTGCTGTCAAGGCACTATAACTACGCTTCTTTCATCATCAAAATCACCAAGCACGGACTGTGCTGGTCCACGAAACAGGTAGATAGCCTTCGACGTTCTTCCCAGTCATTAAGTTCAGCTAGAAGTTCAAACTGCACTTTGTAATCGGTCCATGAACTTGACCCGTCATAATTCGCTCATGGACTCTTGGTCTATCGCAGACGAGTTGAATTCTGTTTCTGACATCCTGCTTTTCTACCTGTAAAGTGGGATTAACAAACTTACCCTGATCTTGTAATTGCAGAAATGCCAACTTCTTCTTTAGCTTCATTGTCTCAATTTCTCTCCGTAACTCATCATTTTCTTGCCTCATTCTATTTATTTCTTGTTGTTCTCTTTGCATCTCAATTGATGATTGTTGATGTAGAATGAGTTGAGGTAAATCTTGTATAGATGTTGATGCATCACCACGGTATCATTGATGATTGTAACACGTATCATCGGGTGTACTTAAATTAATACTTCTTGCCCTTCATGTAACACCTGCATGGAACTGTACTGCATCATCATCACTATCCGGTTCTGCCGAATGGGTCTGAATTGGATCTCGGGTCTGAAGTCTATATTTTCTTTTCTCTCTGTCTCTTTTCTCTGGTAGCGTGATCTATTTTCAAATTCTTCAGCCGAAATCTCCAGCTGCCACCAAATGTAACAGTCGGGTCCAACCCTGCCACTCTTATCATTACTAAAATGGGCGTGTCTCAACAACCGCAACAGACACATGGAATTGAGATTGTTCTGAAGAATGTGGAACTCGACGTTTCAATCAGTATGCTCTGATCGTCCTCAGAGCATACTGATCAACGCGAAGTTGTACCACCAGTTCTTTCAGAACAATCTACTCAATTGAGATTCCACATGGTGTCACCGCTTATTAGTCTTACTTATCATCCTCACCATGCAAAGCTACAAGTTTTACCTAAACAGAACACGGAAGTCTGATGTGTGATGTACGAGTCTACAATCTGGGCTTGAGGTTGTAAGTGAAGATGGTGTATGATGGTGGAGAGGAGGATGATGATGATGATGATGATGATGATGATGATGATGATGATGATGATGATGATGATGATGATGATGATGATGAGTTTTATAGAGTCAAGAATAAGGACTGACAAGATGATGACTAGACGGACGACTAAACCTGATAATAAAAGGTTACACTGAAACAAAAGGTTTACTTTCAATTCAACCAGTATATATATGCTTATTTATTAACTCTCTTCAATGTCTTCCATTTATTAGTTCTCTTAAATTTTTCCATTTAATTAATGGGGGTTCTGTCTAAACTTGATGCAGGGTCCCTACTAAATCAGTAATTCAAGGATCACGACAGTGACGGATTATGCATGACCGATCAATCAGGACTTGTAGATGTCTATGGTTGACGATGAATAGCAATAACATGTACGCACAGTATTCGTACATGTACTATAAGCGCACGACACACAGTAACGCACGGCGCCTTTGCTATTTCACTGGGTCAGTCCAAGTCTAATTGGGCAATGAGCTGCTGGCTGCGCCTTTTATAGATTTTGCAGCTCGCACTTACAATGTGCGATGGGCTTTGACCAAGAGTGATTGGTCAAACTAGTGAACAATAGCGTAGCACAAAAAGTAATTGGTTATAGTAAACAAGATGTGCGTAGACAAAAGTGATTGGCGCTACAGCTTGATCATGCATATAGCTACTGTCTAAAATTAACATTAATTAACTCATTGATAAAGTTTACGTGAAGTTTCTCTACTACAAGGTCAAAGTACATAAAATATTAAAAGTGACAAATGAATAATGACGGATCAATGGATGAACGACTTGTTATCATCCGTACATGTTCATATCCGATGGACACTCATGGTCCAGCACAGCGGTCCCAGGCGTCTGCTACACGAGTTCTAATTTCACTTGCTTGGCTTCAGCTGCAGCCTACATCGACCGAACTTAAATAAATTTATTTGTCAGTAACAGACGTCTGCTGAAAAGCTGGTGATATTCATGAACTTTGTTTAATAGACTCAAGTCTCTATTGATGAAACAACAATGGGCTTGGCCCTAGTAGCTGATTATTTTCGCTGTTTTGGGCAACACGGTTATCCTGTCCGGAGACTTTCCAACCTCCTTGACAATGGGGCATATGACTGACAGAACACTGACTTTCTGCAGAGGAACGCCTCAACCTTTTGACAACGGCCTTAGTATTTCAAATATAATTCAAATTGTTGTGTATTGTGAAACTAACCTGGTGTAAAGCTGATGATGATATCAATCTTTCCTGAAAATGTTTTTGTCTGAGGTGCTATAATTTTTAAGAAAACTTAATCATTTTCAGTTTTAATTTAGAAAACAAAAAACAGAACTCTTTCATTTAGAATGAATACATCAAATCTGATAGTATTTAAATCATTGCCAACATAAAATGTTTTTCTCCACAACACAGTATTGTTTTAACATGTTTAAAGATTTCAATTCTTGTATGACAACAAACCTCTTCTGGATGGGCCTGGACTACCTGTTGGACTGTTACTGGCTATCCCATTTCCCCCGCTACCTCTCCTAGTCCCAGCACTAGAGGGCCTAGGTCTCGGCGGTCTCGGAATGACCACATTCGCCGTTGACGGAACAGTGGAGCTCCAGGTGGACGATGATTGATTGGTTGTGGGCGGGGCTGTTGATATCATGGGCAGCTGCGATTGGCTGATTCCGGCAGGGTAGGTGGAGTCGGTGAGATTGGCAAGGTGGGGGAGTTGTTGTTGGGCAGAACCAGTGATAGAGACATGGTCACTGATGAATCTGAGTGGTGTGCCCCAGGCTGGCGCTGCTGTACTGGTGGATATGACACCTGTATAACCAACAACAACAAAATATATAATAATTGCTATGTTTGGTTGTAATTAAACACAGTTAAACAAATCCTAAATGTTAAACAAATAAACATTTAATGCTGGGCGATTAGTACGATTATTTGATTAATCGTCCTGCCACGATTATCGCAAAGTATTCTCGAATAGCTACACATTCACGGTAATGACTGATTCTACAATGACAGCCTATCACAAGCGTCAATAAGTACGCAACATGTATTGTGTGCAATGTACACAATGCAGTGGGCAAAGAATTCATTGACATTGTACCACAATGTACACAACATTTGTAATTTGTTCAAAAGTCATTCAAAAGTTAAGTAGGATTTGAAGCTTTGCATGGTGAAAGAACAGGAAGAGAAAGTTTGCAGTAACACCATGTAATATTTGGGTAAAACCGTTGCTTTGACAACTAAACAAAATTGAACAGCACATGTGTG
>CM055830.1:13855911-13893312 GCA_029582265.1 Zoroaster sp. YZ-2022
TTTCGCACTTTATTCTTTCTAAAAATCCTCCCCTTCAGAAAATAGAAGGATCCTATTATTATATAGTTGCCACTGCGCGTATGTACAATGACATGTTGGTCACTTATGGATGGGGAGTTGACAAGATCAGATTGACATGACTGAGGAAGTCGCCATTATGCAAAAAATGCCTGATTTTTCATGAAATAAATATCTTTGGAATAATTTGAAGTATGTATCCATCATCATCCTTATGTTCTCCCACCTTACTGGTGAGTTAAGATTACATTATTGGTTATAAAGTAAGGCTAATTCTTGGGGTGACACCATATGAAATGCTCAGTTGGTGATAATTAGTTCTGAAATGAACTGGAGTTACAACTCAACGTTCGATCAGATGCTCTGATCATCCTCGGGAAAAGAGCATGCTGATCGAACGTCGAGTTATGACCTCCAGTTCTTTCAGAAACAGTACTACTCAGTTGAGAATTTCACGTAGTGTCACCTGATAGTCTTACTTATCCTCCTCACCATGCAAAGCTACAAGTTTACCTATAGTATTGGTTATATTGAATGAGAAAAAGTGGCGTTCGGATACGACATTCTACCCAAAATGTTCACTTTCTGTACCCCCAAAAATCGATAGAATCATTTTTTTAACTGGTTAGTGGTTGCAATAAAATTCCAAGAAAACCTTTAAAAAGTGGCGGTCGAATACAACATTCTTTCCCACAAGAACATTGCACCCTTAATTATTTTGCACAAAGAAGATAGAAAATCATCACTTTTTTCTTCTTTAACTAGGGTTTTCAGTTCGTACGTGCTTGACCGAAGCCCTCCACACTATTGAACAGCGCATCGCCGCAAACAAAAAACATAAACATTTTAAATCAACTAATTTTACTACTTTTACCTATCGAAATCTTACATGTAATAGCTCATTGAAAGCTTATATGTTTCAGCTATCCAACAATGTACATAAAAAATAGCAATCGAATCGTACGTGTGAAAAAGCCTAGGTTTTTATGAATGAACCACTCTCGTCCCCGCCCCCAGCCTTTCGCTTGAGTAACCGAGATCGGCACATTCAGCCCGTAGAAATTTGCCATACTCTGCTGAGGGCATCCACTCGGGAGCTGTCTCCTCGCCTGAAAGTACATTGTGATTGACATGAAAACGGGTTTCCTATTGAGTCAAAGGCTCCTCTCTTTACATACCCATGCTTGCTTTCGATCTCCACAGCTACTCTACAACCGAGTTACTGATAGAAATAAAAAGTAAACACCGCTTTTTCGAGGTGAAATCTTCAAGGATTGAAAGGTAAGAGCGGTGTCCTGAATTAATTGTATACACTCTTTTCTATCATATGTGAAAGTTTTTGGAGCCGCAATTTTGTTTAGTTTTTGAGCGGAGAGTGTATTTTTACACCCTTTCAAAAGCTCTTATGAGGGAAACGAGCACTTAAGCGCTGTGCGTGTGTATCATGGTGTGTGTAGGCTGATTCAACTTGGTTTTGGTGTCATTAGAAATGTACACAGTGTGTATGGACAGTCGCGCTTCATCAATGCTGTATACTTGATTAAATAAACAGGACTTCCTCAAAAAACTAGCTTTGTCCGAGTTTTCTTGATTTAAAAAACTCATTGTATTTCTTTTTCATCAAGGACCTTTAATTTGATATAAATATTGAGCATATTGGTTTAGGAATAATTTTTCACCTGAAAACCCTAACTTCTAACCCTCCCTGCTTTATAGCGACTTTTAGTGGCAGTAGCTATAGAAGTCAAAACCAGTCAACTGCCTTTTTTGACTGTTGACCTAAATGTGCACACAAGAGATATTTTTTGACTGGTTTTTACTGTCATTTTGACCAATTTTGAACAATACCAGACACGTAACTTACCAGTCAAAAGCACGCCGACTCATTTTTTGACCTGTAAATGTACTTACTACACGTAAGGTTTGACGACGTGTTTGACTTTTAAGTGCACTAGATATATCTTTGCAAGTGCGTAATATTTTATCTGATTTTCACCCTTGCAGTCATGAAAGGTTAATCTTTTATGTTATGCATTTATCTACAGAAGCATGGCAAGTATGATTATACTTTGACGAGACACCAGGTCAAACTCCTCGCCAGAGGAATGCAAGTCGTCATGACCCTGATGACAAGGTCATTGGGTCGGCTTTTAAAAAGGATTGTCACCTCAACGAAAACTTATCGATAAAGGTACGCACCAAAACGCTTTTAATTTTAAAGTTTTAACATCGAAACAAGTTTGATTTCTGAAGGATTTTTGTATTTTTTTCTTTTGATTAACCTCCCAAGGAAGCTGCAATTTTTGTAGTGGCAAGTGGCTACAGGTAGTGAAAATCAGTCAACTGCCGTTTTGACTGTCGACCCAAATGTTGCAATAATAGGGGCATTTTTGACTGGTTTTGTACCGCTATTTTGACCATCCTGAATAATACAAGACAATGCTTTTGCCAGTCGAAAAATCTGTTGACTCATTTTGACCTGTAAATGTACTCATTGTTAACGTAAGGTTTGACAGTGTTTGACTTTTAAGTGCATTAGATATACCTTGGCAAGTATATCAACATTTTGACTGATTTTGACCCTTACCCAGTCATAGGGGAGTCAATACCTGTATCGCTTTAACACAGAAATGCGATTTTTAGACTGCTAATTTGTTTAACTTGAGAATCTGAAATTACCTAATGTTGTTCCTTCCTTTAAATTTGTTTTATCTAGTTTTAACCCTCTCCTATTGTAGTGTGAGTAGATTTTACAGGTTAAATACACGCACTGCTTTTTTGACTGGTAAAAGCATTGTTCGGTATTGTCAGGTGGTCAAATGACAGTAAAGCAGTCAGTCAAAATGCCCCCCATTAAAATACATTTTGGGTCACATATGCAATTCCTAGAGGCCAGTTTGACACTCAAAAGAATCTGGAAACAATGCCGTGCATCTGCCCATAGGGTTCTGTGCACGAGTTATCTAACGCATAGTTGAAGCATGTCGATAACCACCCGTGGTGGCCAAAACCTGCGTTCCAATGCAGTTTCAGACAACAATCAGATTGGCACAACAACTTTGGGCTTAAAAAGGATCGCCCTTATATTATTGGGCCCAATCGGCCTATTTTTTAACAGCTTTGGACAAACGTGTACAGTTTGTCACTCAGCAAGAACGTAAAACAATCGGTAGAGGGCTCCGTTGTGGCACAATCAGTACCGCATTGTTACAAAAATTCTGTCCGAAAATTGTGGTATTCAAGCACTGTAAAAATGCATGAAGCGGAACCCACAATCTTTGGTTTGAAAAATTGATGGAGTTTTAAAGTAGCAATTATTTTAAATCATCACAAAGAGGAATAATGTAATTTCAGTTTCGTCGGAAGAGTTCAAAATTGATATCACCATGATTCAAAGTTCAAAGTTACGCTCTCAAAAAGCAAAAAAAAATGGCGCAGTTTTGAGACGCTTTTCCGTCAGATTTCAGGTGTAGTGATGGTCGCTGCTTGAGGTTGGGCACCAAGAAATTATGTGACAGTCAAAACCAGTCAGTTGACTGAATTTTGACCATTGTAGTTACTTGCCACCAAAGCTGCAGCGCCATAGTAAGAGGAGGTTAATTCTTGATAATCTGAAATGACCAATGTGTTTCCTTCCTTAAATTTGTTGTAAATCAGTTTTAATATGCCATAGCTAGAGGGTTTCCATTTTCCATGTTTCTAAAGGTCTTTACATCAGCTGCTCAGTGTGTGTTTCTGTTTAACCAACAAGGGCTGTTGTTGCTCTCTTCAACAGAGATCCGATGCTAAAATAACATTTCCAGTTAATCTATTTTACTAAAGCCCTTTTTTAAAGCGAGTCATTTCATTTTCTTTTTTTAGTTTTTTCCCAACCTGATGCAAATTTCGAATCTTTAGGCACGCATTGAATTTCAGATGAAGAAATCTAATCTAGTATTGGTAGTTTATCATATCTGTTCTTCAAACATAAAACCCTTAACTCCTGACCTCCACGCTAATGCAATCAATGTTTTATAATAATAATGTGACCCGCTCCATCATAATCCCAACACATGTTTCCATGTAATGGACTTCAAAGTTTACAAAACGTATGACTGCATTATTACATTATCAATTTATCACATCCTAACACAGGAATGAAATGAACCAAAAAATGAATGTTTGGCATCATCAGAAAGCCCATTAAATTCTCTTCAAGTTGATAGCCATACCTCAAAATGTGAAATTTGGGGGGACATTCCTCATTTCGATGATGAGCGGGTCACGATTAAATCTTGTTGCATTCAGCAGGGGGTGGGGAAGTGCCTGTGAAATGCCTGGGGTTTAGGATTGTTTTAAATTTGGGAAAACCCTTTACAGCAGAGATTCTAATAATACAATACAATACTTGTCGATGCCACCGGTACTGAAAAAAAACCTGGCTCTGAAATCTTCTCGAAAAGAAATTTTGATGCTGTTAGTAATTCCATTAACTGTTATATATGCCAATTAGCAACAACATGGTGCCCATTGTCATGACAACCCAATTTAGGAAACAGCCCACCTAGAGTTGGTGGACAGCTGCACAAAGCACAGTGATCGAAATCTTAAAGGGACAATATAAATCACGATTTATTTTCGACAGGGCATGGAATCAGCATGCTGCAGCGTTTAAGTTGACTGAAAATAATACCCCAAAACCTTGCAATTCGACCTCTGTAGATAACAGGGCGTGATAAATTATGAGCCAGTGGCTGCATTAGTCTCCCTAAAAAATGTCTCCAGTTTCTGGTAATCAGTCGGCTTCAAACCCGGTGCAGTGATGCTTTTTATTTGCCAACAGGGGAAATATTTATACATTGTGTGTAGGGACCAAATTGCTCCATATAAAAGTATAGTGGCTGAAGAGAGGCCCTGCACAAATCAGACAATCGGGTGCCACTCACCCCTATAATAAATAATAATACAAGCATTTTTAGCATATTATCCACTCCTGCTAGGCGCTCAAGGCGTGAAACAAGAAAAAACATGAATACACAAACAATATACGTTTTTGTTAACAGTACCCGGCAGAATTTCCAATCGATCCAGCAATTTTTACTGCAATTGGACATCGCTTCACAGCAACAACAAAAATTGTTTTTAAAATGTCTGAGGCTATTGACGATACGGAGAATGAGAAACTGAGACTTTTTTTTTGGGTGGCCATATAATGATATTTATGCAGTAGCCATGGTAATATGGATCTTAAGCGCACTGCTCCTGTTATCTAAGCCAGTGCGGCGCTTTTTGAATATTATTATTAGCCGCACATAAATGAGCCAGTAATTCAGTCCAGTCACATGCTTCATCTTAAACCTAGGACACTGATTCCATGCTCCGTCGAAAGTCTGCTCTGATCGCATCTATGATACTGTCCATTTTTTTTTTTTAAGTCCACCGATTTCCTGCAACGGTCATTAAACAATTTCTATCGAATTTCCCACAACTATTCCATTACATGCAGGCTTTTTGGGCAAACACCGTTGTAGCCACACTTACCCAGCTTCCTCAAGAACTAGAAGAATCGAACACTGGCGTGAGGCGTGCGCGCTAGCACAAGAACTCAAACCACGAGTTGGCATTGAGCCAGAACAGGCACGCCGTCTTGATGCTTCCATGGAGTGTTTTTACACTGTCCCTTTCTATCCATACCTTGCACATATAGCTCTTATCCACCCTAGTGAACATGATGGTATTAAACGAGGAGGAGGGAAGGCATTACGCAACTCTTTTGTTATATGAAACTTTGAATGTTGTTGTAAATGGAATTTTCATGGGGGCCTTGGGGGCAGTTTGCCATAGCCCTCCTCATCTACCATTGCCCACTTCCCACCTTATTTCCCTCCCATCATCAATTCATTATTTCTTCACTTTTTTTCCAAACCCCCCTAGCCTGGGTTAGCACATAGCCCAGTTTTTCCTCCCCCTCCTTATCTGCCAATTCCCCATCCTCACCTTAGTCTCCCCATCATACATTCTTTTTTCTTATTTTCCTTTCCCAACCCAGCGCACAAATAATAATAATAATAAATAATAACTGGAATTAGCAGAGCACAAAAATTTGAACACAGTTTTGACATTTCCAGCTCACGGACACCCTATTTCTAAATTCTATTAACACCTTGCAATCCTATTATATAGTAATAGTAACATCAATTCATAAAATCTTCTCGTATAAAGCGACCCAACACAATTTAAAATGTTGTGAAATTTTTGACAGGTTTGTTTTATACTCTCGTGCCTCATTGATTTTGCATTCAAAATCATACAACTCAAATAAATTTAATGAATGGTTTGTCAAATCCAAAAGCTCTCATTCTATGAATCCAAAATTAAAAGAGCTCTTTCATGAAGGACCATGTAAAATGCTCTTCTCAGTAACAGTCCAGTCTCATTTCAACAGACGGTTAATAATTTTCTCAGCTCACTCCCACCATCCTTGTAATTTTTGTAATAAATTTGTATTGAATTTTAATGGTTTCTCATGTCCCTGATGAAAGGGTGTTGCTGTGCAATATTTTATGTACCTTAGTATGTAATTTTGACTGATTTCTTTTTAGATTCATTTTTCATCTGTTTATCAATTTTAATTTGTATGTATTCTTTATATTAATGTAAACTGTTTTGGTAATCCAGCTGGCAGGCTGCAATGAGCAGATTTTAATAACACACACACACACACACACACACACACACACACACACACACACACACACACACACACACACACACACACACACACACACACACACAATAATAATAATAATAATAATAATAATAATAATAATAATAATAATAATAATAATAATAATTATTATTTTACTTATGTTGCAATAGGGACACTTTTATGTATGTATGGTCATATTAGAGTGACATTACTTTATTAGGGCTTAATAAATTGGTGCTCATTTCAATGAGGTAGCTACTTTTTAATCCAAATAATTCCATTGTCGGAAATAGCTTAAATCGCTCACATAGCTGAACAACCAAGATGAAAATTGGGAGTTGGAGGAGGATATTATAAAAGAGGAAAAAGGGAGGGGTGAAATTTCAGCACAAGTCTATGGGTGTCAGCCTCATATATAAAGAATCCATAGTTCTTCTTCTTCTTCTTCTTCTTCTTCTTCTTCTTCTTCTTCTTCTTCTTCTTCTTCTTCTTCTTCTTCTTCTTCTTCTTCTTCTTCTTCTTCTTCTTCTTTCCTTCTTCTTCTTCTTCTTCTTCTTCTTCTTCTTCTTCTTCTTCTTCTTCTTCTTCTTCTTCTTCTTCTTCTTCTTCTTCTTCTTCTTCTTCTCTTCTTCTTCTTCTTCTCTTCTTCTTCTTCTTCTTCTTCTTCTTCTTCTTCTTCTTCTTCTTCTTCTTCTCTCTCTTCTTCTTCTTCTTCTTCTTCTCTTCTTCTTCTCTCTTCTTCTTCTTCTTCTTCTTCTCTCTCTTCTTCTTCTTCTCTTCTCTCTCTTCTCTCTTCTTCTTCTCTTTCTTCTTCCTTCTTCTTTCTTCCTTCTTCTCTCTTCTTCTTCTCTCTTCTTCTTCTTTCCTTCTTCTTCCTTCTTCTTCTCTCTTCTCTTCATTAAGTTGACAATAAAGAATCATACATTTACAGAAAATGCACACGCCTGGTAAAGAAACTTCGTATAAGCTTGGCAGCTCTACTTGAAAAACAACCAAAATAATGGTCGGAATTTAAGGAGAGCAGGGCCAGTTGTTCAGTAACAGCCTGACCATCAGGCCCAGGATTTGACCCTGCTGCCTATAGGTTCATCATAATCCCCAGCTGAGCACACAAAAGACCTTTTACTAATGAATATATCCTTCAAATAGCCTCTGTATTGTTAACGCAGACTGACTGACACACATCAGCGTCTTTTTGTTCACAACTTCGTTATGAGTTCCAACTATTGGGGAACCAGGGCTAGGCTCCAGAAGCCCCTAGGTTATGTTCATTGGCACTCTATTGTTACAGTGATTAGACTCACAAAGACAGATTAAGAGGCCAGGTGAGGTAGCCTGGACCTGACCGGACTTCTCAAGCGTTTGGTTGTACTGGTGATTCTTGGCCCTTTCCTCAAATTAGGCACTTCCAGGTGATTTTAAATTAAAGGGCTCAACGGCGATACAATAATTCATGTGATATGAAAGGGTGTTCATTCATTAGAAAAATCTTTTTGAATTTTCAAATCGGACATTCCGATCAGAGTTGCAATGCCAGTAAAATTTTGCAAATTAAGGGTAAATATCAGACACGAGGTCAAAGGTCATCTTTATTTTCTTTATTTACTTTGTACCAAAATGTAACAAATATATATGTGGATATATACATAACATACGAAAGCAAAACGTCACCTCACTAAAAATATTTATTATTTTCATTCATTTATAATTAATATAATTTGTTTTATGAAGAAGAATATTATGAGTATGGAGTGTAACACGAACACAATGTGGCAAATTTAAGGTTGACTTCAAAATTCGTCATGCATGACGTCTGAGGACACATAAGCTAAACATCAGTTCTCATACTTACATCAAAATTTAGGGGGTAACGTTTCTTTTGTTTATTATGTACTCACTTTGTATGAGCCTACATGTATAGCTTTTCTTAATAAAACACTCACTTTGTTCTTACCTGTGTGACTATTCTTTAACAACGGCAAAAATAATAAAAAAATTACTAAATTTGCAAAATTAGTTAGTCAATCTGGGTAAATTTGGAGCTCTTATTTGTCAACAAAAGAGAAAAATATGTTCTAGGACCATAAAACTAATTCAAAGCGTGATAATCCAACAAGATACTGCACAGATTTGCTTGTGGTACCCGGTGATGGAAATGGTTCTCCGTGTGGTGCTTGGTCTTGGTGGTTTCGCCGTGTAAAAAATCATATATGTCCTTCAATGCACTTCACATAGATTTTTACATAGAATGTTGAATGTTTCATGGTGTTTTAATCTAGATTTTAGATTAATTCCGTTTTTATGATTCCGTTTTTATGCTTAGTTACTATATCCTAGTCTAATCAGTTCACCAATGAAAGCGTTGCTAGTTGAATGCAACGTAATAAAATAGAAATGGTTAGGAAAATTTATAACTTGAAATAAAATTTCTTTATTAGTTAGAACTGCATAATATTCAGTTTCATCTTGTGTTTCTTCGTCATCCCTCTTTATACACAAATGTTTTGTTGATGATTTTGGATGGATCGTGTTATGGCGGTTCGACATGATGAAGACTCAAAGAAATGGTCCCTACAAACGTTTTGAAACTGTGTAGGGCTACATGTATTTTGAAGGATTAACTATATGTGGGCATAATTTTGGTTTTCGGTGACCCTGGCGGATGTGACAGGTGATCCGCGAAATCAGATTTGGGGCTGTACAGTCCTTGCCTTAATACCACTCCTATTCTTTAAAAAAAACATGACACGGGCATTACACGTAAGTACATTAATAATTATGATAGCCTACACGGAATATAAATAAATGTTCATAAATAGGCTTGCAACATCTGCTTTGTTCAATTATGGAGGGAAAGGAAAATCTGTTTTTCCTTCCTCCATGGTTCCTACCCGAAGCGCGGCGGTGCAGTGAGACGTGAACTAATTGATCGTACTGCCAACGTATTGTTCAATATAGCATGTTCCGCTCGAAAAAGCCATTTTTTGACGGTTATATGTTATCTAGACCAAAATTATGTAGTCGTCTTGACACTGCGTAACCAATTTGCACCACATTTTGTGTCGCAAGTCTCCTCGACTTACTTTAACGCGCTAAAGCGTAAGTCATATCGTCTTCGACGCTGTTCGTCTTTCGACATGGCGCTCCCTCAATAATCCCAATGTGTTCCAATGGTTACGGTTTCAACGTGATTTCTTGAGCCGATGTTAGGTTTCATTCAAGTCTCTGAAGTTCTTTTTGTATTAGAGATACCAGGGTTGCTTTGGTTTTTCTTTATAAGAAAAAGCCAAAAGGAATGCGTAAGGAAATCGGTCATAATCACATTTGCTATATATGCACACATGCGCAAAGACATGCAGATGGAAGAACGACAGACGTGCACAGAGAGACCATGCCAGTTCAGGATCAGGACGTCAAGTATCATGGAGGAAGC
Source organism: Zoroaster sp. YZ-2022 (assembly GCA_029582265.1). NCBI lineage: Eukaryota > Metazoa > Echinodermata > Asteroidea > Forcipulatida > Zoroasteridae > Zoroaster > Zoroaster sp. YZ-2022. Next base: position 13,866,051 of record CM055830.1, read on the forward strand.
ACTGCTCGATTTTTCACGTGCCCTATATCATAAAATGGTCTATATAATTTTGTTTTTTTGATTTTGTCATCACATAATACATCAGAGTTTTCGAAATGTGGAAGTTTTTCAAAGCGCAAGTCTAATTCTGAAGACAGAGTAATTATTATCCAAAATGACAAAGCCAGTCCCGCGTTAGCAGCAGTGATCTGTTTTTTTATCGTAAAGGTCACTGCAACGGGTGATAGACGTACATATACAGTATTAACTCACTGGAGTGTGTTTTTATGGTTTTATGTTAGGATTTTATTTTATGTCCAAACTGGACGGGCAAACCTTTTGCAACATTAATTTTTGGTGCTAACCACTAGAATGGAATACACTGAGGTACACCGAAGAGTTACTTCTATAGAATTTACATAAATTTACAAGAGAAAGCAGTTCCTCGGTCAAATTCAGAAAAAAGAGAAAAAAGGTGTTGAAAAATTTGGCCCTGCATAACTTGGTACTTACTCCAATTTTTGATTAATTGTTGTATTAATTCTACGGCGGAAGTAAAGTCAAAACTTCAACCACCACTTTGTTCACAGTGTTCACCACTAATAAGCTTTATGCCAGTCAATCCTATTCACAGCCCTGGCAAACCTTTTGCTCCTTAAATTGAGAGGACTGGTTTAATAGGAAATGGTAGTAATTTCCCTGAAAAAAGGCAGGATATGCAATAATTAAGGCTATAAAGGCAGGAATAGATTGGGTCGCGAGATAATAACTATCTTGCGTGGGAGATAAACAATTAAAGCGTGGATTCGGGTTATGCATTTTTTAATTTGACATCTAAACCGCGCCAAAAGTATTCTCGAGATTTTGTGAATGGATTTTGTGTCGGAGAGCAACATTTGATTGTTAACCATAACCCAATGCGATGCGTTACGGGCTTTTAAATTCCCGGTGCGACACCATGGTTAGTTTTACTACACGGCTGGTTTTTTTGGAAATTCTTTTCCGGTGCTTCGAGGTCTGTGAAAAAAAACATGGTACAGGATTCTCGGAATTTGTATAGATTCCCGGCCCACGTGGCAACGAGCCATAAGGCGTACGGGGTGAAGACGCGGTCTCCCGGGTCACGCCTGGTGAGCATCATTGTTCATGTTTGTGCAGTATTAACCCCGCCAATGGGGTTCGAAAACTTTACCCCGGTGCTAACTGTTAATTTTGCCCTACACCGACGTGCAGGTATAGCACTGCATGCTCAGTGCTTTCCGAGTACCGTAAAACAACATATACTCGCCGGATTCAACCCACTAATTCCTGCTTACTAGTGCATCGCCTAACCTGCCGACCGAGCTTGCCCGATGAAAGCCGGTTCGAAGAATCCTATTGGTCAAGAACTTATAGCATGGTTCCACTTATATATAGATAGGTGGTGAAATTTTTCCATGGAGATCAACTGGTGATTAAACAATTGATTTAATTTGCCCACACGATGCGGTGTATAGCACTGCATGCTCAAAAGCTTTCCCTTCACCGGGGTGTAACACTGCTGCATGCTCAGTGCTTTCAGTGTCTGTGAAAAAACACAGGCGCACTCGGGCGCGGGATTGAACCCACGGCCTCCTGCCAATTTCCTGCAAAAGTGCAAGACGTTTTACCCCTCACCACCGAGCTTACCGAGCTCCGATGTGACGACGGCTAGAATCATATTAACAGCGGGTTCCCAGACATATAAAGATTGGTGAAATTTTAAGGGGAGATAAACAATTTAACCCACGACCCTTTGCCTCAATCGACGCGGTGTATAGCACTGCATAACCTCTCAGTGCTAGGCCACCGAGCTTGCCAATGGCAGAACTCACAGGCGTAGTCTGGCGGATTCAAACCCACGACCTCCGTTTAATTAGTGCAGAGACATCTTAACCTCGACCATCGAGCTGTTCGGGATGACGTGGCAGATATTACCAGAAATATTACCAGTAGATATTACCAGAAATAATGCATTTACAGTTAAAATTAAATAGAATAATTAGGAAACTAGCTAAACAAAATACTAAGTAAAATAGGTAAAATAAAAAAATATGTAATTGCATACAAAATACAGGGGTGAGTTGACTGGCATGTGTCTAAGCATATGTGTTTTGACTAGCAGACAACAAAAATGGCCAGCATCTCACTGGGTGTGCATACATTCACTGCTCAAAATATCGTTTCCAATCCTCCCTTGACTACACTTTCCTCTCCTTAAGTATGTCCTCCATCATTTTATAAAGAAAAGTCTATGATATTTTTCATATTTGGATAGAAAATTCGCAGTTGTATTCTACATTCTTTCCAAAGTATGGATACATTTTAATCTTGATACCATCCATTGTAGGTCTGCTTTGAAGATGGCAGCACCATTCAGTTGTCACTTGATGAGTTCAGAGGTGATGATGAAGTGGCTGGCTTATTGAGAGCAGACATGGATGCTGCACAGTTTGTCCAGCAGTTCACTCGACAGTTTACTGGGCAGTTGGCTTCTCTGAACCATGAGGTTGTAGACCCTAACCCTACACCAAACCCTACACCAAACCGTACACCAGGCAAGTGAAATAATAATGCCAAAAAGAGGGCGAAATGTGCATGTACATAGACAGAATGGAAAAGAAAACTGCCCTCTATTGACACATAGGAGACAGTGGATCTAGCCCAAGATCTGACGTCCACGCTTTGAGGCTCTTGAATTACACCAGATACTGGCCGCGACCGCCATTTTATTTTCCCAAGATTCAACTTTGACCTTGCACATGATGATGGCGCCCATGCAATATCTCCAGCGATATTTGGATGATAGAAGTAAGTACGGCGTACAAGTGCGTCGCGTCGTGTAGCGTTCATTGTGACCTCAAAGCATGATGATCTTTGGCACAATGTATCCAATGAAATCCCTTGAATGGTACGCCAGGAGCCTGTCTCTATCCTTGATAGGTTCAAAACAGGTGGCCAGTCTAACCTTGGACATTATTGTTGTATTGACAAAACACTTGACAAATTTGTGTTTTTTCATGACTATGTAAAAGTTGTGCAAGCTTTCAGGTCCCCATTGTAATCTCATTGTTTTTAAATGTTGTTATGCATTCGCTCAGGACGTTCTAAGCCACATAGCTTTTGGAGTTTTGGAGGTATTTGTGCGGTAGCTGCTGTTCCATTCGTACTTCCAGCTATTGGGTTCGGAGCGGTGGGAGTAACAGCAGGTTCCTATGCGGCTTAAGCATGATGTCGGCTGCAGCCGTTGCAAGCGGTGGTGGTGTCGCTGCCGGGTCGGCAGTCGCCATCCTCCAGTCCATAGGAGCGGTTGGGCTGGGTGCTGCCAGTGGGTCAGTCGTGGCTGGTATTGGCGCAGCAGTTGGGGCAGCTGCCTCGGGTGTGGCCGGTGCATTCAAGGATAAATTCCAAGAGCGTAAAGAAGACAAGAAGAAAAACTAAACATGAAACCATGGAATACTCTTTAATTTCTGATCCTCCCAGACTCCTGCATCTGTACTTTTTAATTTAGTGCTCATCATGATGTGATGCAGGACTGACCAGGGACCAATTTCATACTACCCTAAGCAGAGAATTTTGCTTAGCAATATTTCCCGCTAAGCATTATAAAACACACTACCAGCCAAAGTACACTCAATTTAAGCACAAGTTTGGTTGGTAACCAAGAAAATCTGCTTAGCAAATATTTCTGGTAAGCATTTTATTTCTGCTTAGCAGCTCTATGAAATTGGCCCCAAATTATGATCAAAGACCAAAAAAAGTCATTACAAAATACAAGTTCACAAGCAACAAACTAAGTTGTGAATGCATCTGACTCGAACTTCTTATTGATTAAACCAGGGAAAAAATGGAAAAAAATAGTAAAACGGTTCGTTGATACATGGGCGGATCCAGAACATTTTTTAGGGGGGGGGGCTGAGAATCAAAAACAATTTTTTTTTCAGTACTTCAAAAATTACAATGAAATAATCAAAGGAAGAGAAAAACAAAGCACAGTGAGGAGGAAATGAGAGTGCACAAGTCTATGGGGGTGTCGCCCTATTATAGCATCCATAGTTCTTCTTCTTCTTCTTCTTCTTCTTCTTCTTCTTCTTCTTCTTCTTCTTCTTCTTCTTCTTCTTCTTCTTCTTCTTCTTCTTCTTCTTCTTCTTCTTCTTCTTCTTCTTCTTCTTCTTCTTCTTCTTCTTCTTCTTCTTCTTCTTCTTCTTCTTCTTCTTCTTCTTCTTCTTCTTCTTCTTCTTCTTCTTCTTCTTCTTCTTCTTCTTCTTCTTCTTCTTCTTCTTCTTCTTCTTCTTCTTCTTCTTCTTCTTCTTCTTCTCTCTCTCTTCTTCTTCTTCTTCTTCTTCTTCTTCTTCTTCTTCTTCTTCTTCTTCTTCTTCTTCTTCTTCTTCTTCTTCTTCTTCTTCTTCTTCTTCTTCTTCTTCTTCTTCTTATTCTTCTTCTTATTCTTCTTCTTCTTCTTCTTCTTCTTCTTCTTCTTCTTCTTCTTCTTCTTCTTCTTCTTCTTCTTCTTCTTCTTCTTCTTCTTCTTCTTCTTCTTCTTCTTCTTCTTCTTCTTCTTCTTCATTAAGTTGACATAAAAGAATTGATACATTTACAGAAAATGTACACTGCTGTAAAGAAATTGTATAAAGTTGGTAGCCTACTTGAAAAATAACCAAAATAATGGTCGGAATTTAAGGGAGCAGGGCCAAAGTTGTGGTACAGCCAAGCCATCAGGCCCAGGATTTGACCCTGCTGCCTATAGGTCTATATAATCCCCCAGCTGAGCACAAAAGACCTTTTTTACTAATGAATATATCTCAAATAGCTCTTATTGTTAACGCAGACTTGACTGACACATCAGCTGTCTTTTGTTCACAACTGCGGCCATGAGCTCCAACTTGGCTGGGCTACTAGGCCCTCCAGAAGCCTAGGTTATGTTCATTGGCAGGCACTCTATTGTTACAGGATTAGGACTCACAAAAGACAGATTAAGAGGCCAGGTGAGGTAGCCTGGACCTGACCGGGCTTCTCAAAGGCTTGGCTGTACTGTGACTTTGGCCCTTCTCCCTAAATTAGGCACTTCAGGTGATTTTAAATTAAGGCTCCGGCGATACAATAATTCATGTGATATGAAAGGGTGTTCATTCATTTGAAAAAATCTTTTTGGATTTTTCAAATCGGACATTCCGATCAAGAGTTACAGCCAGTAAAATTTTGCACTAAGGGTAAATATCAGACGCGAGGTAAAAGGCATTCTTTATTTTTCTTTATTTTCTACTTTGTACCAAAATGTAATATATATACATAACAGCAAAAGAAACGTCACCCCTAAAAATATTTATTATTTTCATTTTATAATTAATATAATTTGTTTTATGAAGAATATTATGAGTATGGAGTGTAACACGAACACAATGTGGCAAATTTGGTTGACCTCAAAATTCGTCATGCATGACGTCTGAGGACACATAAGCTAAACATGTTCTCATACTTATCAAAATTTAGGGGGTAACGTTTCTTTTGCTGTTATGTATACTTCTTGTAGGCCTACATGTAACTTTTCTTAATAAAACACTACTTGTCTTACCTGTGTGACTATTCTTTAATAACGGCAAAAAATAATAAAAAATTACTAAATTTGCAAAATTAGTTAGTCAATTGGGTAAATTTGAGCTCTTATTTGTCAACAAAAGGAGAAAATATGTCTAGGACCAAAACTAATTCAAGTATGATAATCCAACAAGATACTGCACAGTTGCTGTGGTACGGTGTGGAAATGGCTCCGTGTGGTGCTTGGTCTTTGGTGGTTTCATGTGTAAAAAAATCATATATATCCTTCAATGCACTTCACATAGATTTTTACATAGAATGTTGAATATTCATGGTGTTTAATCTAGATTTTCATAATTCCGTTTTTATGATTCCGTTTTTGTAGTTACTATAGTCCTAGTAATCAGTTCACCAATGAAAGCGTTATTGAACAATGCAATAAAATGAAATGGCTAGGAATTTATAACTTGAAATAAAATTTTCTTTATTAGTTAGAACCGCATAATATTCAGTTTCTTATTTGTTTTCTTCGTCTGTCCCTCTTTATATACAAATGTTTTGTTGATTTTGGATGGGAGTCAAAGTTACTATGGGTTCGACATGATGAAGACTTTCAAAGAAATGGTCCCTACAAACGCCTTGAAACTGTGTAGGCCTACATGTATTTTGAAGGATTAACTATATGTGGGCATAATTTTGGTTTTCTGGTGACCCTGGCGGACAGGTGATCCGAAATCAGATTTGGGGCTGTACAGTCCTTGCCTTAATACCACCTATCTTTTTAAAAAAAACGTAAGTACATTAATAATTATGATAGCCTATACACGGAATATAAATAAATGTTCATAAATAGGCTGCAAATATTCGCTTTGTTCACCCATGGAGGAAGGAAAATCTGTTTTCCTTCCTCCATGGTTCACCCGCGCAAGTAGCGCGGCGGTGCGGGACGTGAACTTAATTGATCGTACTGCCAACGTATTGTTCAATATAGCACAAGTTCTGCTCCAGCCATTTTTTACGACATATTTATCGACTAAAATTATGTAGTCGCTTGACACTGCGTAACTAATTTGCACCACATTTTGTGTCGCAAGTCTCCGACTTTAATACGCGCAAAGCGTAAGTCATCATCGTCTTCGACGCTGTTCGTCTTTCGACATGGCGCCCTCAATAATTGTGTTCCAATGGTTACGGTTTACCGTGATTTCTTGAGCCGATGTTAGGTTTCATTCAAGTCTCTGAGTTCTTTTTGTATTAGAGATACCCAGGTTGCTTTTGGTTTTCCTTTATAAGAAAAAGCCAAAAGGAATGCGTAAGTGAAATCGGTCATAAATCATTGCGCTATATATGCACACATGCGCAAGACATGCAGATGGAAGAAGACAGACGTGCACAGAGAGACCATGCCAGTCTAGGATCAGGACGTCATATCATGGAGGAAGTACTGCTCGATTTTCACGCCCTTATCACAAAATTTATATAATTTTGTCTTTTTTGATTTTGTCATCCACAAATACATCAGAGTTTCGAAATGTGGTGCTTTTCAAAGCGCAAGTCTAATTCTGAAGACAGAGTAATTATTATCCAAAATGACAAGCCAGTCCGCAGCAGTGGATCTGTTTTCATCGTAAAGGTCACTGCAACGGGTGATAGACGTATACAGGTATTAACTCACTGAGTGTGTTTTTATGGTTTTATGTTAGGATTTTATTTTATGTCCAAACTGGACGGGCAAACCTTTTGCAACATTAATTTTTTGGTACAACTACAGAATGCAGGGCCACACCGAAGGTTACTTCTTATAAATTTACATAAATTTACAAAATGCAGTTCCTCGGTCAAATTCAGAAAAAGGGAAAAAAGGTGTTGAAAATTTGGCCCTGCATAACTTGGTACTCCAATTTTTTGATTGGTGTATTAATTTACGATGGAAGTAAGTCAAACTCAACCACCACTTGTTCACAGTGTTCACTAATAAGCGTATGCCAGTCAACTTGTCCACAGCCCTGGCAAACTCGCTCCTTAAATTGAGACTGGTTTAATGAGAGTAATTAAAACATTACAATAAAGGCAGGATGTACGGGGATAACTATTTTAATTAATCCATCATTTCAATTGACATTTTATTTAACAAAAGTAGATATAGATTGGTGAAATTCTTGCGTCGGGAGATAAACAATTGATTTAACCAGTTCGCGTCGGAGGCCGTTGTATACACGCACATTTTTTTTTGGACAGCGGATCGGAGAGCGTCTAAACACGCCACAGGATTCTCGGGAATTTTGTATAGATTCCCGGTCGACGTGGCAACGAGCCATAAGCATACGGTGGAAGACGCGGTCTCCCCGGTCACGCTCTGGTGAGCATCATTGTTCATGTTTGTGCGGTAAAAATAACCCCGCCACGGGGTTCGAAAACTTTTTATTCCCGTGCGAACTGGTTAATTTTGCCCACACCGACGTGGTGTATAGCACTGCATGCTCAGTGCTTTCCAGTGTCTGTGAAAAACAACACAGGCGACTCGGGCGGATTCGAACCCACGACCTCCTGCTTACTAGTGCAGACGCCTTTAAACCTCTCGACTACCGAGCTTGCCCGATGACGATTGGCGGCTAGAATCCTATATAGCAGCGGTTCCGCGATATATAAAGATTGGTGAAATTCTTGCATCGGGAGATAAACAATTGATTTAATTTTGCCCTACACCGACGTGTGTATAGCACTGCATGCTCAGTGCTTTCCGAGTGTCTGTGAAAAACTACACAGGTGACTCGGGCGGGATTCGAACCCACGACCTCCTGCTTACTAGTGCAGACGTCTCAACCTCTCGACTACCGAGCTTGCCCGATGACGATTGGCGGCTAGAATCCTATATAGCAGCGGTTCCGCGATATATATAGATTGGTGAAATTCTTGCGCCGGGAGATAAACAATTTATTTAATTTTGCCCTACACCGACGTGTGTATAGCACTGCATGCTCAGTGCTTTCCCGTGTCTGTGAAAAACTCCACAGGCGACTCGGGCGGATTCAAACCCACGACCTCCTGCTTACTAGTGCAGACATCTTAACCTCTCGACCACGAGCTTGCCCGATGGCGGGCAGATATTACCAGAAATATTACCAGTAGATATTACCAGAAATAATGCATTTACAGTTAAAATTAAATAGAATAATTAGGAAACTAGCTCAACAAAATACTAAGTAAATTAGGGAAAATAAAATAATATGTAATTGCATACAAAATACAGGGGTGAGTTGACTGGCATGTGTCTAAGCATATGTGTTTTGACTAGCAGACAACAAAAATGGCCAACATCTCACTGGATGTGCATACATTCACTGCTCAAAATATCATTTCCAATCCTCCCTTGACTACACTTTCCTCTCCTTAAGTATGTCCTCCATCATTTTTTAAAGGAAAGTCTATGATATTTTTCATATTTGGATAGAAAAGTGGCAGTTGTATTCTACATTCTTTCCAAAGTATGGATGCATTTTAATCTTGATATCGTCCATTGTAGGTCTGCTTTGAAGATGGCAGCACCATTCAATTGTCACTTGATGAGTTCAGAGCTAATGATGAAGTGGCTGGCTTATTGAGAGCAGACATGGATGCTGCACAATTTGTCCAGCAGTTCACTCAACAGTTTACTGGGCAGTTGGCTTCTCTGAATCATGGGGTTATAGACCCTAACCCTGACCCTACACCAAACCCTACACCAGGCAAGTGAAATAATAATGCCAAAAAGAGGGCGAAATGTGCATGTACATGGACAGAATGGAAAAGAAAACTGCCCTCTATTGACACATAGGAGACAGTGGACTAGCCCGAAGATCTGATGTCACGCTTTGAGGCTCTTGAATTACACCAGATACTGGCCGCGACCGCCATTTTATTTTCCCAAGTTTCAACTTTGACCTTGCACATGATGATGGGCACCCACACGCAATATCTCCAGCGATATTTGGATGACAGAAGTAAGTACGCGTACAAGTGCGTGCGCATCGTGTAGCGTTCATTTTCGCGCGAGCCTCAAAGCATGATGATCTTTGGCACAATGTATCCAATGAAATCCCTTGAATGGTACGCCCGGAGCCTTGTCTCTATCCTTGATAGGTTCAAGACAGGGGACCAGTCTAACCTTGGACATTATTGTTGTATTGACAAAACACTTGACAAATTGTGCAAGCTTTCAGGTCCCCCATTGTAATCTCATTGTTTTTAAATGTTGTATGCATTCGCTCAGGACGTTCTAAACGCCACATAGCTATTGGAGTTATTGGAGGTATTTGTGCAGTAGCTGCTGTTCCATTCGTACTTCCAGCTGTTGGGTTCGGAGCGGTAGGAGTAACAGCAGGTTCCTATGCGGCAAGCATGATGTCGGCTGCAGCCGTTGCAAACGGTGGTGGTGTCGCTGCCGGGTCAGCAGTCGCCATCCTCCAGTCCATAGGAGCGGTCGGGCTGGGTGTTACCAGTGGGGCAGTCGTGGCTGGTACTGGCGCAGCAGTTGGGGCAGCTGCCTCGGGTGTGGTCGGTGCAGTTGAGGATAAATTCCAAGAGCGTAAAGAAGACAAGAAGTAAAACTAAACATGAAACCTTCCAATAATCTTTAATTTCTGATCCTCCCAGACTCCTGCATCTGTACTTTTTAATTTAGTGTTCATCATGATGTGATGCAGGACTGACCAGGGATCAATTTCATACTACTAAGCAGAGAATTTTGCTTAGCAATATTTCCCGCTAAGCATTATAAAACACACTACCAGCCAAAGTACACTCATTTTAAGCACAAGTTTGGTTGGTAACCAAGAAAATCTGCTTAGCAAATATTTCTGGTAAGCATTTTATTTCTGCTTAGCAGCTCGATGAAATTGGCCCCAAATTATGATCAAAGACCAAAAAAAGTCAGTGCAAAATACAAGTTCACAATCAACAAATTAAGTTGTAAATGCATCTGACTCGAACTTCTTATTGATTTAACCAGGGAAAAAATGGAAAAAAATAGTAAAACGGTTTGTTGATACATGGGCGGATCCAGAACATTTTTTAGGGGGGGGGCGGATTGAGAATCAAAAACAATTTTTTTTCAGTACTACAAAAATTACAATGAAATAATCAAAGGGAGAGAAAAACAAAGCACAGTGAGGAGGAAATGAGAGTGCGTTCTCCCCTTCCCCTCTCTCTCTCTCTTTTTCTTTTCTTTTTTTTAACGATTGTAGGGGGGGCTACAGCCCCCTTAGCCCCCCTGGATCCGCCAGTGTGATATATTATGGTAGAAACTTTATGGGGAATAAATGTGAATACAAGTCAAGACTGCAGTTAATGATTTTGAAGTTACATGTAATCCTCTGACTATAGAATTGATGCATTTACAGAAAATGAACCAAAGGTTTATTATTGCCTTAAAGAAATTGTATAGAGTTGGTAGCATAATTGAAAAATAACTAAAATAATTGAAGGGAGAATAGCCAAGTCATGGTACAGCCAAGCCTTTGAAGCCCAGATAATTCCCTAGCTGAGCACAAAAGACCCCTTTCCTAATGAATAGATCTCAAATATAGCTCTTATTGTTAACACCGATTTTAACTGACTCCTCAGCTGTCTTTTGTTCACAACTGCAGCCATTATAATGAGCTCTACTTGGCTGGGCTAGGCCCTCCAGAAGCCCAGGTTAGGTTGATTGGCAGGTACTGTATTGTTACAGGATTAGGACTCACAAACGACAGATTATGAGGAGTTGAGGTAGCCAAGGCCTGGCTGGGCTTTCTCAAAGGCTTGGCTGTACCGCGACTTTGACCCTCCTTCCTAAATTAAAAAAAAATTAAGCTGATGTATCAATTTTCCCAAGAAATATTATTTTGTCCAACGTGGTGACATTATTAGAGAAGTTAAATAATTGGCAATAAGTTTCCAAAATTCCACATGAGAACAAATACGAAACGGAAATCTGAATGCATATTCACAATGTTCTTGTATAACCACACAGCTTAATAATATTAATAAGTTTGTTTAACTTTAATCTCTATTTTCAAAGAGCATATTTGAGACCTGTTCTCACAAAATCGGGACAAAGTCGCCAGAAATACTTGAGTGTTTTTTGAGTGTTTGAAGGTTTTTTTATCACCTAGTCTCATCCCCAGTGTGTGGTTGGGTATCACCCAGTCCCATCCCCAGTGGGTGGTACAGTTGGGTATCACCCAGTCCCATCCCCAGTGGGTGGTACAGTTGGGTATCACCTAGTCTCATCCCCAGTGGGTGGTACAGTTGGGTATCACCCAGTCCCATCCCCAGTGTGTGGTACAGTTGGGTTCACCCAGTCCCATCCCCAGTGTGTGGTACAGTTGGGTATCACCCAGTCCCATCCCCAGTGGGTGGTACAGTTGGGTATCACCTAGTCTCATCCCCAGTGGGTGGTACAGTTGGGTATCACCCAGTCCCATCCCCAGTGTGTGGTACAGTTGGGTTCACCCAGTCCCATCCCCAGTGTGTGGTACAGTTGGGTATCACCTAGTCCCATCTCCAGTGGGTGGTACAGTTGGGTATCACCCAGTCCCATCCCCAGTGGGTGGTACAGTTGGGTATCACCCAGTCCTATCCCCAGTGGGTGGTACAGTTGGGTATCACCTAGTCTCATCCCCAGTGTGTGGTACAGTTGGGTATCACCCACTGAGGATGAGACTACTAGGTGATAAAACCCTTCAAACACTTAAAAACCATCCAGTATTGTATGCCTGGCGACGTTTTCCTGGTTTTGTGAGAACAAGGTCTCATATTTGTAGAAGCAATTTCGCCAACCAATGTTTCGTACTATTCCTTGTGTCAAAGTGACAAACTTAATTTGTTTATTTCTGTCTAATTTAATGAAGAAAATTTTAATATTAATTGTTATTATGATCAACTTATAAGGTGAATTACTTGTGCCATGTGAAAATAAACCACTTGAAATATGGAATTGTAACACAAATGCGTTTTATTTATTTTTAAGGAAAGTAAAAAAAAAGTGTGTTTAAAGGGACAGTATCGTCACAATCAGAGCAAGACTTTTAACAGGGTATGGAATCGGTGTCCTAGTTTAAGATGAACACAGTGAGTGAAAATTACTGGCTCATTTATGCAGCAGCAACAGTAATGTGACCTTATCATGTGGGGCCTATTTTCAGTCACTAAAACTAGCACTCTGATTCCATGCCCTGTGTCGCTACTGACCCTTTAAACATTTAAGCCTATTGTTACAGCAATTGTTAGCTTTCCTATAGGCCTTGAGTGAATTCATTTAGGGTGGCGTAACGATTCCCTTGAGGAAAGCAGACGACTGCCGTGACAATACTATAGCCATATGTTGTTGTTAATGGCACTTCTGGCAATCTATGTGCCCTTTGTGTACTAGCCATAAAAATACCACGCAGCCTTTAAAGTACTTTTAAACGTAAGCGTAAATTATGAACACCGCCCTCTAGTGTTTGATCTAAGTAAAAAAAAATCATAGTACATCGTTGAAGTCATGCTTATTCTCGATCTCCGGCACGAAGGTAGACTTGATTTCAAGTCTGAGATCGCGGCTACTTTTGTCTGCATCAGCCAAGCAAAACGCCGTTTACCCCGGCTTACTGACTATCACAGCCCTAACTCGCGATCTCAGTCTGTGATCGAAGGTTAATGTCGGAGGTTAATATGTCTTATTGTCTTGTCTTGTCTTGTCTTGTCTTGTCTTGTCTTGTACTGCACAAAACGCCTAGTGGCTATCAACGTGCAGACCATCATGCATCGCGTTTAACCTATCAAAATTCTTTTTTTGCACTGCCGTTGATCAAGATCTTAAAAGAAGCCACATCAGTTGCTGTTTTGGTGCTGGAGGGTAGAGCATTCCATGTCGGGATAGTCCGGGGGTATAATGAATAACGGTAACAGTCTTTGTTTGGCCGAATAACGATATAATTCAGTTCATGTGCTTGACGAGTTGCGGGCTTAATTGGGTTATTTTTCAGAAGATGGTGACTTATATTTGATGGGGTAATTTGGTGGGTCTCCTTGAAAAGTGTTGTGAGGCGAGCTTTCTCCCTTCTGTCTTTAAGTGTTTCCCAATTCAGATTATGAAGCATGTCTGTAACACTGCTAGTGCGTCTGTAGTCATTAGTCACAAACCTAGCAGCCCTCCTCTGGACTTTTTCTAAGCTTTCCTGGTAAACTTTTTGATAGGGGTCCCAAATTGGGCTACAGTATTCCAGCCTTGGTCTAACCAGTGTTTTATACGCAATCTCCTTGGTGCGAGTGGAACAGTTCCACAGGTTCCTTTTCAGCAATCCCAGAATACTATTCGCTCTATTTACAGTTCGATTGATGTGTTTTGCCCACGATAAATTTCCAGCCAACTCCACACCCAAATAAGGATAATGTTCAACTTTTTGAATAACAGAATTTCCCATATAATACTGATGAGGGGTGAAGTTCTTCTTGTGAGTCACATGCAAAATGAAACACTTTGAAACATTAAATTTCATTTGCCAAGTTGCCTCCCAGTTACAAAGTGAGCTAATGTCTTTTTGTAGAATGTCGCAGTCCTTGGGGGAATTTATGTGTCTGTAGAGTATCAAGTCATCTGCAAATAGCCTAACATCTGATGTCACCCAGTCAGGAAGATCGTTGATATATACCAAGAATAACAACGGGCCTAGAACAATCCCCTGGGGCACGCCGGAGATCACCGATGAACTTGAGGATGACTGTCCATCAATGATGACTCTTTGTTGACGATTGGTTAAGAAGCCTGCGATCCATGATTTGGTATTGCCTCTTATGCCAAGATTATCTATTTTTGCAAAAAGGCGTTGTTGCGGGACCATATCGAAAGCTTTGCTGAAATCCATTATGCAGAGATCAGCACGGCCACGACTATCAAGGATCTCTGCCAAATCATTCACCAAACCAGCAAGTTGAGTTTCGCAGGATCTACCGCTTCTGAATCCATGTTGTCTGTCACAAAGCAAGGAATACTTTTCCAGGTGACTCGTGATATTACTGTAAATTATGTGTTCAAGCTGTTTACACGCAATGCATGTTAGAGATACTGGACGATAATTACTTGGAAGTGACCTGTCCCCTTTTTTAAAAATTGGAGAGACGTTGGCATTTATCCAGTCCTGAGGTAAGGTTCCTGATGAAATGGATTTCTGGTAAATCTTCTGAAGTATGGGTGCTACACTTGCGGCACATTCCTTTAAGATTCTAGCAGGAATGCCGTCAGGCCCAGATGCCTTATTAACTTTGAGGTTTTGAAGCAACTTTTCAACCCCTGTTGTAGTAATACAAATATCTGGCATGTCAGGAACGGTACTTTTCCCTAAACTAGGTATAAAGGAGAGGTCTTCTCTGGTGAATACCGAGCAAAAATGTGTATTGAGAGCCTCGGCCTTTTCTTTAGCACTGGATACTATACGTCCCATGGAAGACAGAGGAGAAACACCGAAGACATCTCGACGCAGTGCTTTTACGTAATTCCAAAAAGGTTTGGTGTTTTCGGTCTGGAGACTATCGCCAATACTGCGGATATATTCTTGGTGCAGTTTTCTCATCTGTCTGTCATTTTTGCGTCTGAGTTCTTTAAACTTGTCCCAAAGTATGAAGTCGCCTGTCTTTCGTGCCCTATCATAAAGCTTGCGTTTTGTCCTAATGTTCCTCTTCATGGATGTGTTTATCCAGGGTACACTTGGTTTTGAGGAAGTCATCTTCGATGGTATGTTAATGTCCATTGATTTACTGATCGTGTCTGTAAAGCGGTTCCAAAGCTCGTTGGTGTCCAACTCTTCAGTTAGTTCATTATTGAGCACATCAAGATCTTTAGCTATTTTACTGAACTCTGCTTTTTTGTACAGATACACTTTTCGTTTTGGAAGCTTCACAATCTTGGGTCTAATTGAAGCATCAACCACCACTACGTCGTGATCACTAATACCAGGTTTAATTTCAACACTGTTGACGAAAGCAGGGTTATTTGTAAAGCACAAATCCAAAATACTGTTTTCCCTTGTTGGTTTCAAAACAACTTGCTGTAGATTGTAGTCTAAAGCAATATCTAACATGGTTTTACTAGGTCCTGAATAACGGCCACAAGGTTTAAAGGAATTTGACTCCCAATCGATATCTGGCATGTTAAAGTCCCCCAAAATCCAGACAGAGGCACGCTTGGGAATATTTTCAAGCGAGCTTTCCACTAGACGCACATAATCAGAATCTGTTTTCTGCGAACGGTAGAATGCCCCTATGTATACTGGGGCTATGCCACTAACATGGATACTAATCCACTTTAGTTCACAGTTCACTTGATCCAAATCATGTTCATCTTGGGCAATAAGATCATTTTTCACTGCTATAAACACACCCCCATGGCTGTCACTCTGGCTTTCTCTATCCCTGCGAAAGACATTAAAGTGTGGTGGGAAAACTTCCCCAGAGGTAATATCACAATGAAGCCATGATTCAGTACCCACAACTACATCTGGGTCACCTCTTGAAGAAGGTACTGAAAGCCAGCAAGTTTCGCTCGCACACTCTGACAGTTAACATTGAGTATTTTAAGTGAACGAGTCTTTGGTTTGGATTTGCGGGTTTTAGACTTGCATCGTTTCTCAGTTTCAATACGTCC
Source organism: Zoroaster sp. YZ-2022 (assembly GCA_029582265.1). Taxonomy (NCBI): domain Eukaryota; kingdom Metazoa; phylum Echinodermata; class Asteroidea; order Forcipulatida; family Zoroasteridae; genus Zoroaster; species Zoroaster sp. YZ-2022. The sequence goes on from CM055830.1 coordinate 13,882,225, forward strand.
ATTCCTAATAGGGCTGGATGTCTTGATTGGACCATCAAAATTTTCAAAATTTGCATCCGGTGGTAAACTATCAATAGCATCGTCACTAAGGTCAGAAAGCACGCCGAAACCATTTTCAGTTTTTATATCATTTACGTTCATAAAAAGTGAAGAGTGGAAATTTGGTAATCCGCAATCCACACAAAGCCAAGAGTAAGATGCATGGTTTGCTAGAGCAGTATACACCTCGCCACTCATGCCCAAGCAAAATCTATGAAACCAGTTGTTGCAGTTTTCACATTCAATACACAAGAGGGCGCTATTTAATGCGATATACAGAGCTAGAGCAGACAAAAAACCACGATCACAGACTTGGAACCAAGTCTAGCACGAAGGCAAATAATGTACTGGAAGGTTTTTTTTTTTATAGGCATATCAACAGGGGGCGCTCAACTGAAAACGATAACATGTGTCTAGGTATAATCATAGAGCTACAATGGTACCGGTAGACTGTGTGTGTACGTGTTTTTTTTATTAATATTATATCGCAAACATTTTAATGTCTGAAGTCTTCCTAACGTTAGTCGACGACCCGCATATCTTTAATTTCCAGTACTTTGATTCATTTATAAATGCTCAATATCATCTCGCATTGAGTGTGATGCTGTCCGGGGCATTTTCCGTTGGTATTCAAGGAGCTAGAAAAACCTGGCAAAATACTTAATAATAATAATAAAGATTTGTAGAGCGCACATATCCACCCTGCTGGGCGCTCAAGGCGCGGAAACAAAGATAAAAACATGAATACAAACAATATACAATGATAACATAGGGGAAAAAATTATGTACTGAGATACATGTACATGTACCTACAATGCAATTACAAATATACATCATCTTTGAAGAATTGTGACATAAGATGAGTTTTAAGCATCGACTTAAATCTAGTTATACTATGACAAGATTTGAGTTTAGTTGGAAGATGATTCCAGAGTCTCGGAGCCGCGACAGAAAAAGACCTATCACCCCAGTTCCGTTTTGAAGTTGGTTCCTTTAGGAGTGACATGTTGCTGGAGCGCAAATTGCGTGATGGAGTGTAGACTTTAAGCAGTTCAGAAATATAAATTGGAGCAATGTTATTAAAAGATTTGTGAACAATTAGCATAAGTTTAAAAACAATTCTCTGTGAAACAGGAAGCCAGTGCAGTTCTTTCAAGATTGGCGTGATATGGCATGACTTTCTGGACAAAGTCACAACACGAGCTGCTGTGTTTTGTATGTGCTGAAGACGAGATATTTGATTCTGCGGGAGACCGTAGAGTAGAGCATTCCCGTTATCGAGACGTGATGTGACAAACGCATGAACAATTTGTTCAGTAGCACTTTTATTCAAGTATTTCCTTATTCGGCTAATATTTCTGATATGAAATGATGATATGCGAACAATGTTGGAGATATGAGGTTTTAAAGTCATTGTCGAGTCAAATATAACACCCAAATTACGTGCTTGTGATGAGGGGGTTATCTGCGAGTCACCAATTGCAATAAATGGAAGAGAAATTTTAGACAATTGCTGACGTGATCCAAATAGAACAACTTGCTGTTGTTACTGGCGAAACTCTGCACAAATAAATTTTTCATCAAATTGCTTTGCCAACATTAAATCCAGGGCAAGTGAGAATTACTTTGTTCTTTATAATCGACAATCTAACTTTAGTGGCAACCACCTTTGTGAATTGAACAGACTGCAGAAGATACAAATAAGGTAAGTAGGTGTAACATTAGGTTTGGGGCCTATTTCGGAAAGAATGTTGTATCCAACCGCCACTTTTTAAGCGGTTTTTGGATTTTTTTGCAACCACTAACCAGTTTAAAAGTGATTTTTATCGATTTTTGAGGGTACAGAAAGCGAAAACTATCTTTAAAATCCACGTAAATTATGAATATGATGGTTTTCGCACTTTATTTCCTTTCTAAAAAATCCTCCTCTTCAGAAAATAGAAGGATCCTATTATTATAGTTGCCACTGCGCATGTACAATGACTGTGTTGGTCACTTATGCCGAGTTATGGGGGAGTTGACAAGATCAGATTGACATGACTGAGGAAGTCATCGTATACCAAAAAATGCCTGATTTTTCATGAAATAAATATCTTGGAATAATTTGAAGTATATGTCCATCATCATCCATATGTTCTCCACCTTACTGGGTAGTTAAGATTACATTATTGGTTATAAGTAAGACTAATTGCGGTGACACCATGTGAAATGCTCAATTGAGTAGTAATTAGTTCTGAAATGAACTGGAGGTTACAACTCAACGTTTCGATCAGTATGCTCTGATCGTCCTCGGGAGAAAGAGCATACTGTCAACTGATCGAAACGTCGAGTTGTACCTCCAGTTCTTTTCTGAACTAATTACTACTCAATTGAGAATTTCACATGGTGTCACTGCAATTAGTCTTACTTATCCTCCTCACCATGCAAAAGCTACAACTACAAGTTTTACCTATAGTATTGGTTATAAATATTGAATGAGAAAAAGTGGCGTTCGGATACGACATTCTACCCAAAATGTTCACTTTCTGTACCCCCAAAAATCGATAGAATCATTTTTTAACTGGTTAGTGGTTGCAATAAAATTCCAAGAAAACCCTTAAAAAGTGGCGGTCGGATACAAAATTCTTTCCCACAAGAACATTGCACCCTTAATTATTTTGCACAAAGAAGATAGAAAATCATCACTTTTTTCTTCTTTAACTAGGGTTTTCAGTTCGTACGTGCTTGACCGAAGCCCTCCACACGCACAGCGCATCGCCCGCAACAAAAAACATCAACATTTTAAATCAACAAATTTTACTACTTTTACCTATCGAAATCTTACATGTAATAGCTCATTGGAAAGCTTATAGTTTCAGCTATCCAACAATGTACATAAAATAGCAATCGGAAGTACGTGCGAAAGCCTAGGTTTTTATGAATGAACCACTCTCGTCCCGCCCAGCCTTTCGCGAAGTGTTCCGAGATCGGGCACATTCAGCCCGTAAAATTTGCCGCGCTCTGCTGAGGGCATCCACTTCGGAGCTGTCTCCTCGCCCGAGTACATTGTGATTGACATGAAAACGGGTTTCCCTATTGAGTCAAAGGGCTCCTTTACATACCCATGCTTGCTCGATCTCCACAGCTACTCTACAACCGAAGTTACGAAGAAATAAAAAGTAAACACCGTTTTTTCGAGGTGAAATCTTCAAGTTGAAAGGTAAGAGCGGTGTCTGAATTAATTGTATACCTCTTTTCTATCATATGTGAAAGTTTTGAGCCGCAATTTTGTTTAGTTTTGAGCGGAGAGTGTATTTTTTACACCCTTTCAAAAGCTCTTATGAGGGAAACGAGCACGAACGCTGTGCGTGTGTATCACGGTGTGTGTAGGCTGATTCAACGGTTTTGGTGCCATTAGGGATGTACACAGTGTATGGACAGTCGCGCTTCATCGAATGCTGTATACTTGATTAAATAAAACAGGATTCCTCAAAAACTACTTGTCCGATTTTCTTGATTTAAAAACCATTGTATTTCTTTCATCAAGACCTTTAATTTGATATAAATATTGAGCATATTGGTTTAGGAATAATTTTTCACCTGAAAACCCTACTTTAACCCTCCCTGCTTTATAGCGACTTTAGTGGCAAGTAGCTATAGAAGTCAAAACCAGTCAACTGCCTGTTTTGACTGTTGACCCAAATGTGCACACAAGGACATTTTTGACTGGTTTTTACTGTCATTTTGACCACCCTGAACAATACCAGACAATGCTTTTACCAAAAACGGTCGACTCATTTTGACCTGTAAATGTACTTATTACACGTAAGGTTTGACAGTGTTTGACTTTTAAGTGCACTAGATATACCTTGGCAAGTATAATCAACATTTTGACTGATTTTCACCCTTGCAGTCATGGAAGGGTTAATCTTTTTATTTATGCATTTATCTACAGAAGCATGGCAAGTATCGATACTTTGGACGAGACACAGGTCAAACTCCTCGCAGAGGAATGCATCGTCGTTGACCCTGATGACAAGGTCATTGGGTCGGCTTCTAAAAAGGATTGTCACCTCAATGAAAACATCGATAAAGGTACGTACCAAGACGCTTTAATTGTAAAGTTTTAACATCGAAATGTTTGATTCTGAAGAGTTTTGTATTTTTTTCTTTCTTTTATTAACCCTCCTGCTGTAGCTGCACTTTAGTGGCAAGTACTAAGTAGCTATAGAGGTCAAAAACCAGTCAACTGCCTGTTTTGACTGTCGACCCAAATGTGCACACAGGGGCATTTTTGACTGGTTTTTACTGTCATTTTGACCATCCTGAACAATACAAGACAATGCTTTTGCCAGTCGAAAACGGTCGACTCATTTTGACCTGTAAATGTACTACTACACGTAAGGTTTGACAGTGTTTGACTTTTTAAGTGCACTAGATATACCTTGGCAAGTATATCAACATTTTGAATGATTTTGACGCTTGCAGTCATAGGAGGGTTAATATACCTGTATCGGCTTAACACAGAGTACGTTTTTAGATCATAATTTGTTTAACTTGAGAATCTGGAAATTACCAATGTTGTTCCTTCCCTTAAATTTGTTTTATCTGTAGCTAGAGATTATAACCTGTAGCTTGACCACAAGCCTTTTGACCACAAGCCTTTTGTTTGGATCAACAACTTTGTGATCAGACAATGGAGGTCTACATCCTGTTTATTCGACTCCTGCTATCCAGACCATTGTGTCTCAATGACTCATCAGTAGATGGCTACAAGATGCAACCTACAGATTGTTCAACTAAAATCCGCCATCTTAAATTCTTGAGACGTCCTATATCATACTATGATAATTCATCTGCCTCCTTTCACCTGGAACTCTTAATTTCTGGTGACATAAACCCAAACCCTGGACCTGAAACACTGATCAACACACCCACAAACGCCACTCAGCTCCATAAAATTTCCTACAGCCACAATGAACTACTCAATCTTCGCAATGCTCCATGTACTGATGTAGCTTTATCTTATTCATCATTGAGTCAATTGAACTGTCTTGGAATACTTGCTAATCAACCCCAAACATACCGCCGCACACATAGAGGTAAAAAAGCTGGTCGCCGTAAAATGGACAGACTTACACAACTTGCACTCCAGCCTTACCAACCCCCAGCAGTGAACTCAACCACATCAACAAGCGACATTGGTATAACTTCAACTCCAAATGTTCACGATGAGTCTAAACTTCAGCTCTGTGTCTTAAATACTCAATCCATATGTAACAAATCGGATGAATTTGTTGACTTTGTACTTCAAAACAATTTGGATCTTGTTGCCATAACTGAGACATGGTTTAAACCTGATGATGATTTGCTACCCCGTGAGTGTACTCCTGCTGGCTACTCTCTCCATCATATCCCCAGACCAATAAAGACCGGTGGAGGGGTTGCACTACTCTTTAGGTCCAGTTTATCTGTCAGCATGAAAAGTGTCAACATTGACTACCTAACATTTGAATCTCTGCATGCTGAGGTAACGTGCAACTCTAGATCTGTTCGCCTTGTTAATATTTATCGACCAGAAAGGGATGTTGATGGTAAACATGTAAACTTCTCCAGTTTTCTGCAGGAATTTGAAAAATTAATTGTCGATTATCTCTTACACCCATCTGACATTATTTTAACCGGCGATTTTAACATTCATATGGACATAATTTCAAACAATTATGCAAATCAGTTTAAAGATCTGCTCTCTGCTCATGGACTTATACAGCACATCACAGCACCCACTCATCGGTATGGTCACTGTCTTGACCTCATGATATCGCGTGAAAATACTTCACCTCTTATCACGAATATAACTATTCATCCTGGATTATCTGATCATTATGCAATCATGGTAAATTTGAACCCAAAACCTCCCATACCTACCATTTCTGTAACTACCGCCACTGGAAAAAGTAAATATTAAAGATTTATGTCATGATGTTGAATCTCAACTGGAAAATGTAAACCTTGAAGATGGTGAGCTGGATTCTTGTGTCAGTCTATTTGAATCTACTATCCGTAACATCTTGGATGATCATGCTCCGCAAAAAATTTGAACTGTTAAACTACAATCTGAATCCCCCTGGTTCAATGATGATATCCGTGCTGCAAGGAAAATCCGCCGTCAACTTGAGCGAAGATGGCGTGACAATGGGAAACTTGGAGTACGTCGGCAAGAATACTGTAACCAACGTGATATTGTGAAGAACATGATTAACCAGGCAAAAATAACTCACTACTCATCTCTTGTGAAAGATAGCTCTGGTGATCAGAAAAAACTCTTTAACATTGTTGAAAAGCTGCTTCATAAACCCAAAGCTCCAGTGCTTCCATCTACACACTCCGACCCAGTAGTCCGACCAGGACCTTGCAAATGCTTTTTCAAACTTTTTTGTCACAAAAATTGAGAATATCCGTCGTTCTTTTCCCATTCTATCACAAACACCAACACGCAAGGATCCACAATGTAGACTGTCCATGTTTGAGCCTACTAGTGTTACGGAGATCAAGAAAATCATCATGAAATCGCCATCAAAATCATGTGAACTTGATCCAGTGCCAACTTCGCTAATAAAACAAAATATTGATGTGTTTGCTAAGTATATCACAATTATTGTAAACAGATCTCTTTCTTCCGGTTGTTTCCCTAATAGCCAGAAGGTTGCTCATGTTAAACCACTCCTAAAGAAACCCAATTTGGACAAGGAAGTTTTCAAAAATTACCGACCAGTAGCGAATTTAAAGTACCTTGGAAAAACAATCGAGCGAGTTGTTTCATCACGGATCTCTGACCATGTTCGTGCTAATAACCTGTCGGACACATTTCAGTCAGCCTACAAACCATGTCATGGAACGGAAACTGCTCTTCAAGCGTCAACAATGACATTTTATCTGCCATGGATGAGGGAAAATCACTGCATTAGTTTTGTTAGACTTAAGCGCCGCTTTTGACACGGTCGATCATAAAATCCTTCTCTCCCGCCTTCAATATCATCTTGGAATACATGACACAGCCCTGGATTGGTGTAAGTCCTACCTTTTAAATAGGCCTCAGCATGTTTGTATTGGTAACGCCATCTCCGAGCCTGTTATTCTTGACTATTCTGTACCCCAAGGCTCTGTGCTCGGCCCACAGTGGTTTACTGTTTATACCTTTCCAGTTCGTGATATCATTTTGAAGTATAATTTAAATTACCATGTTTACGCTGATGACACGCAGCTTTACATTACTTTTAAATCTTCTCAAGAACCTGCTGATTCCTGCATTAAAACACTGGAGAAATGTATTCAAGAGATTCGAAGTTGGATGAGACAAAATTTCCTGAACTTGAACGATGAAAAAACAGAATTTGTTCTATTTGGATCACGTCAGCAATTGTCTAAAGTTTCTCTTCCATGTATTACAATTGGTGACTCGCAGATAACCCCCTCATTACATGCACGTAATTTGGGTGTTATATTTGACTCGACAATGACTTTAAAACCACATATCTCCAACATTGTTCGCATATCATCATTTCATATCGGAAATATAAGCCGAATTAGGAAATACTTGAATAAAAGTGCTGCTGAACAAATTATACATGCGTTTGTCACATCAAGGCTCGATAACGGGAATGCTCTCCTTTACGGTCTCCGCAGAATCAAATATCTCGTCTTCAGCACATACAAAACACAGCAGCTCGTGTTGTGACTTTGTCCAGAAAGTCATGCCATATCACGCCAATCTTGAAAGAACTGCACTGGCTTCCTGTTTCACAGAGAATTGTTTTTAAACTTATGCTAATTGTTCACAAATCTTTCAATAACATTGCTCCAATTTATATTTCTGAACTGCTTAAAGTCTACACTCCATCACGCAATTTGCGCTCCAGCAACATGTTACTCCTAAAGGAACCAACTTCAAAACGGAACTGGGGTGATAGGTCGTTTTCTGTCGCAGCTCCGAGACTCTGGAATCATCTTCCAACTAAACTCAAATCTTGTCATAGTATAACCAGATTTAAGTCGATGCTTAAAACTCATCTTATGTCACAACTCTTCAAAGATGATGTATATTTTGCATTGTAGGTACATGTATCTCGGTACATAATTTATTATTTTTCCCCTATGCTATCATTGTATATTGTTTGTATTCATGTTTTTTCTTTGTTTCCGCGCCTTGAGCGCCCAGCAGGGTGGATATGTGCGCGCTATAAATCTTTATTATTATTATTATTATTATTATCTAGTTTTAACCCTCCTATTGTAGTGAGTAGATTTACAGGTTAAAATGAGTCGACCGTTTTTTGACTGGTAAAAGCATTGTCTGGTATTGTTCAGGGTGGTCAAAATGACAGTAAAAAGCAGTCAAAAATGCCCCCTGTGTGCACATTTGGGTCACATATGAATTCCTAGAGGCCAGTTTTGACACTCAAAAATCTGAAACAATGCTGTGCATCTGCCCATAGGGTTCTGTGCACGCAGTTATCTAACGCAGTTGAAGCATGTCGATAACCACCCGGTGGTCACACACGTTCCAATGCAGTTTCAGACAACAATTGTGATTGGCACAACAACTTTGGGCTTAAAAGGACGGCCCTTAATATTGGCCAATCGGCTTCATTTTAACAACAGCTTTGGACAAACGTGTACAGTTTGTTTATCAGCAAGAACGAAAACAATCGGTAGAGGGCGTCCAAAGTTGTAAGTACAACTGCGCCGCATTGTTACAAGAATTCTGTCCGAAAAACGTATTCAAGACTGTAAAAATGGCGAAACCCACAATCTTTGGTTGAAAATTGACGGGTTTTTAAAGTAGTTAAACAATTATTTTAAATCATCATTAAAAAGAGGAATAATGTACTTTCAGTTTGCCGAAAGAACTAAATTGATATCACCCGCAGTTCAAAAGTTACGCTCTCAAAAAGCAAAAAAATAGCGTGTTTTGAGACGTTTTCCCGTGGATTTCCGAGTGTAGTGGATGGTCGCTGCTTAGGTTGCACTAAGAAATTCATGTGACAGTCAAAACAGTCAGTTGACTGGTTTTGACCACTATAGCTACTTGCCACTAAAGCGCAGCTATAGTAGGGAGGGTTAACTTGATAATCTGGAAATGACCAATGTTGTTCCTTCCCTTAAATTTGTTGTAACTAGTTTTAATATGCCATAGCTTAGAGGGTTTCCATTTTCCATGTTTCTAAAGGTCTTTTACATCGAGCGTTCAGTGTGTTTCTGTTTAACCAACAAGGCCAGTTGCTTCTTCAACAGAGATCCGATGCTAAAATAACATTTCCAGGTAATCTATTTTACTCAAACCCTTTTTTTAAAGGAGTCATTTCATTTCTTTTTTTTAGTTTTTTCCCAACCTGATGCAAATTCTGAATCTTCCAGGTACGTGAATTTCAGATGAAGAAATCTAATCTAGTATTGGTAGTTTATCATATCTGTTCTTCAAACATAAAACCCTTAACCCTGACCACGCTCAATGCAATCAATGTTTTATAATAATAATGTGACCCGCTCCATCGAAATGTCCCCCAACACATGTTTCCATGTAATGGACTTCCAAAGTTTACAAAACGTGCATGACTGCATTATTACATTATCAATTTATCACATCCTAACACAGGAATGAAATGAACCAAAAAATGAATGTTTGGCATCATCAGAAAGCCCATTAAATTCTCTTCAAGTTGATAGCCATACCTCAAAATGTGAAATTTGGGGGGACATTTCCTCATTTCGCTGAAGCGGGTCACGTATTAAATCTTGTTGCATTCAGCAGGGGGTGGGGGGGGGGGGTGCCTGTGAAATGCCTGTCTGGGGTTTAGGATTAAGTTTAATTGGAAAAACCCTTTACAGCAGAGATCTAATAATACAATAAAATGCCAGTCGGTACGCCCTCTGAAAAAAACCTGGCTCTGAAATCTTCTCGAAAGAAATTTTGATGTTAGTAAATTCCATTAACTGTATATATACAATTAGCAACAACATGGTGCCCATTGTCATGACAACCCAATTTAGAAACAGCCCACGAGAGTTGGTGGACAGCTGCACAAAGTACAGTGACGGAAATCTTAAAGGGACAATATCGTCACGATCACGACTTTTCGACAGGGCATGGAATCAGTGTACGCGTTTTAGTTGACTGAAAATAATACCCCAAAACCTTGCACTGACCTCTGTAGATAACAGGGCGTGATAAATTATGAGCCAGTGGCTGCATTAGGCCCCCGAAAAATGTCTCCAGTTTCTGGTAATCAGTCGGCTTCAAACTCGGTGCAGTGATGCTTTTTATTTGCCAACAGGGAAATACGCGATACATTGTGTATGCAGGGACCAAATTGCCCATATAAAGTATAGTGGCTAAGAGAGGCCTCACAAATCGGGCAAACGTTTACTCACCCCTATAATAATAATAATAATAAAGATTTTTAGGGCGCACATATCCACCGTGCTGGGCGCTCAAGGCGCGGAAACAAAGAAAAAACATGAATACAGCACAGCACATGAGCACAGCACGGCAGAATTCCAATCGATCCAGCAATTTTGGCTGCAATTGGACATCGTTTCATAGCACAAAAAAAAAAATTGTTTTTAAATGTCTGAGGCGACACGCACGGAGACCAGAAACTGGAGACTTTTTTTGGGTGGCCATATAATGATATTTATGCAGTAGCCATGGTAATATGATCTTAGCGCACCCTGTTATCTAAGCCAGTGCGCGCTTTTGAGATATTATTATTATTAGCTGCATAAATGAGCCAGTAATTTTCAGTCACTGCGTTCATCTTAAACTAGGACACTGATTCCATGCCCTGTCGAAAGTCTGCTCTGATCGTGACGATACTGTCCATTTTTTTTTTTTAAGTCCACTGATTTCCCAAACGGTCATTAACAATTTCTATCGAATTTCCACAACGATCGATTACATGCAGGCTTTTGGGCAAACACCTGCTGTAGCCACCCACTCAGCTTCCCCGAAGAACTAGAAGAATCGGAAAACCGCGTGAGGCGGCGCCCCTTAAACAAAACCCCAACCCG
>CM055830.1:13893812-13916014 GCA_029582265.1 Zoroaster sp. YZ-2022
CGTCGCTCGGTGTGAGGGGCGCCAATCACGGGGTTGGGCCCCCCGGGCGGGTTTTGGAGTAAAAGAGCCGGGCCGGGCGGCGCTGACGAGTTGCCTACAGAACCCAAGTACGCAGTTGGTTGTCAGCACTCCAGGCAGTTGCTTATCAGAACTCTTGGTAGCCGATTGCAGTCAGCGCTTAGGTGAGTTGCTTGCTTGTATTGTACGCAGGATAGCCGTCAATGTCCGACCTGACTTCACGGGTAGTGAAGTAGCGACCGAGCAGGGCAGATCGTACGGTGATCAGTGTTGTATCGGTACGGGCGATTGTGTAGCATTAAGTTTGCATTAGAGATTGATTGCACTGCATTTTAGGTGGTTTCTCAAAGCTATGAATGAGCATTCAGAAGTGTGCTTGGCTTAAAGAGCAACTCTTCCCATTTCAGAAACACTTGGAATTTTTAAAATCAGTCGTGCGGTTGCTGAGATATGCATGATTTATATTGACAAACAATGCCATTTTTGGGCTCGAGGTCAAAGGTCATTCTTAAGTCTTTCTTTGTGTTAGCGACGGTACTGTTAATTTTAAGACAATTCAGTTAAATTTGCCATTACTCAAAACGAAGCAATGTATGCATATCAAACTGGCACAAAGGTTGGTGAGTTAGTACTTTAATATTGTGCATATTGCTGAGATGAACTACCTATAATTATGAAATATGAATAATAAATCATAGAAAACAGCATATTTTCAGTTTTTTGCTTGAACATGCATTGTACAAGCAATTTATTCAGCTATTTTGTGTTCAAGAAGTGTTGATATAAGGCAGTGTGAACGTCCACTTTAAAAATTACAAAATATTAAGTAATTAATATGAAATTATGATTAATAATAATATGAAATTATTATTAATAATTGAAAATATATTCACATTTTGGCAAAATTTCTGTGTCTTGATTTTATCGATAGTTCTTGACAAAACAATAAAGATTTAACTTTGAAGGCTGCCATATTTTCATAATTATTGGGTGAGGATTTGTTTAAGTATTATTCTTTAAACATTTCAATAAGAATAACATATTTTCTATAAAAATATTCAATAAAAATATTTAAACAATTAACTGAACACATCTCACCACTCATGTCTGCTATGGGAAGCTCTCTTATGATGAGACAAGTCCAATGTGAGATAAAAAATTAATATCACACATCTTGTTCTTGACTTGAACTTGTTGAATCCATGGTTGTGTATTCAATTCAACAACTGATGCATGTTTCCAAACCAAAGACGCGTCCAATCAGGCAGGAAAATCTGAAAGAATATTCAGAAACATTGTACAAAACATTGATAAATGAAAAATACACTGTCAAATCATTGATAAAAACTACACTGTTACTCATCCCACCATCCATAGTATAGACCAAGGCAAGGGTCCATCCTGCTTCTTGCTCAGTGGAAGCTTCTCACGAGACACCGTATCATATCAGACAAAATTGTTATCATAAATCACACCTCAATCTGCACAGTCTCCTCAGTCACATATTTTCATCGGCTATCAAATGATTATCACATTTATGGACATGGACAAGGCATATCTTGAGGTTTAATTACAAAAATATCACAAAACCCATCGTATTCGTAGTTCGTTGGAGAAAATTCCGGTAAACAAGGTAAACAGATTCTGCAAAAAAAAACAGTACACGGCGCGTACACACTCGGACATCGTGTCAAAATTAGTTAGTTTTAAGACATAAATCACACATTAATCTGCACTTATACTCACAAATTTTCGTCGGCTATCAAAAGAAGATCATATTTAGGACATGGATCAGACATATTGCAGGTTTTAGTTGTACAAACCCACTAACCCACCGAAAACTCCTGACAGATTCATTCATACAGCAGCAAACAAATAGCTGGATAACGCGTACGCGGACCGTACCACTCTTTTGGAGGGTAACGTAACTTCACATATCTAATTCCTACCAGTAATTATATTGTAGTTGTTCCAAGTATTCTGACTGAATTTTACCTATTTTGTAGTTATGTAATACATTAATGTACTACGATTTATTTCTGCAACTCAGTTAATAACAATTCATTCTTAATAATAATTGTAAGCCAGATAAAACAATAACTGTCCTGTGCTAAATGGACGCTCCGTGGGTTACGGAGGGTCAGTGAGTCAGAACACGATTGTCGCTGGGTTGAAGTGAAAAACGTGGCAAGAAAGGGTCAGTGAAAAGTTGATAGCATTATTAATTTTCAGAATATTGTCATCAAACTTTGCACAATTGTCGTATTATTTAAGAAAGGTACTCACCTTTGTGCCATACGTGTCAGACGATGTTTTCATTTAGAAAATTGATGAAAGTCTTCATATTTCATCTGAAGTCGTTGATCGTTTTCATTCCGGCTGTCAACAGGTTGACATGATTGGGCATTCATGTACTGTAATTCCGGTAATCTTTCGAAGGCTTATAACCACGAAAGGCTAGAGCAAACGAAAAGTGCGAATCGAACTCGGTCAGAGGGTTTGAACGGGCACTCGCTAAATTCGTTGTCCTCGCGTAGTGAACGTAGTGACCTCCGGTCTCTCCATTGGGTCAACGTGTCACGCATACTTTGTACAGGGGACCACGAGCAGTACTCTGTGCGAACGAGTGTCACGACCGAAAGGCCTAAATTTGCAGTGACTTTGGTTAGTGTGGAACTTAGGTTGATTTAGTATAAGGCTGTAGAATCGTTGTCTCGATTTCACCGGGGAGTCGAACAACGTTAGAATCGATCACAGAGGTCGATGTAGATGGCCTTGGAGAAATACTAGATTAGTTCCAACCAGTAGGAAAGTCAAGAATACTGCACTCATTTATGCGAGCTTGTGCTATATTTGTGGAGTGTCACTGAATCATCTGTGGTATGTTTTGGTGAGGTCCTCCCTTGCAATTAAAGTAGGTCAAAGGTAAATAAAGGATAGTAAGCAGGGTTGTTAAAGGTTTCCCAAGTCCCTTTCAGTGTTCTCTTTCCCCAATAAAACTCTGTCTATTTCTTCTCAGAATAGAACTGCGTGTTGCCGTCTCTTCTTTACTGTTTTCTCTCTCTCTTTATCGTCGGTCTGTTTGTCCGTCTGTTCAGTTGTGTCTAGGGCCAAGTAAAGTTCAGCAACCAACCGGGCGGTATATTTCCTCCAAACGAGCTCGCATCCCTGGGCCTGGAGACTGCTCGAAGATTTCCACGGTCTTAGGCCGAAGATAGGTTTCGGGAAATCTCGCCGCAGTCGGCGACTGTTTCTCTGAACCTCCGAGTTTATTTGACCTCGGGAGATTACGCCACAATATTGACTGTCATGCAGTGTTTGTAGAAGGATCTGTTCTGCCCTTTTTTAATTATAGATTTATTTTATGTAAATGAATTTTATTTGTTTTCTTGTATTATTGTGTTTGTGTTATGTATTAAATGTAATTCGTCATTTTGCAGTTTTGATTCCAACTAATATATATTAATGTATTAATTTTATATGCATTTTAAATGCTTTCTTTTTTTTCTCCACACTTAAGGGGACAACAAAATTATAATTGTAAACATATGAAACATTTAATAATAGATTAATATAATTATGAATGTGCATGAAGCTTGTTCGAGCAGGGACCCTATATTCATAATGTTATGGGCACAGTAAACTTTAAACTCCCATAAGGACATGTACACAAGATACCGGTAAGTAAGACAATGTTACCCATATTAACAAAGAATCTTATTCATATTATAAATACTTTCTTAGTAATTGAGTCTTTAGTTTGTTTTAATTAAAATATTGAATATTTGTAAAATATTTCCACAGAATTCCACAACTTGGGGACCTTCATGGTCAATTTCTTTGAGTAAGAATGGTTGGAGGAAATGATTAATGTTAGCCATCAAATTGCCTGGTAAATAGTCATATACACTTAACAGCAATATTGAACATGGAGCAATACAGTCCGGCAATTTATTTGTATAACGAAGAAGATATTTAACCAATCTGTTTTTAGAGTGTATGAAGCACAAGGACTTTACAATAATTAGGAACATTTGATTATCTCTATCAACTCAAGTACCTTTTTACAATGTACATAATGTTTTATTTCACTTATATATTTCATACCACAGTGGGTTTTGTTTGTAACTGAATTAGTTATTAATTTTATCTTTTATTTTAGTTTTATTTGTTTATGTTTTATTATGTTTATTGTTTATTGATCATTTTAATTTTATCTTTTGAATTACATTTTAATTCCCAGGGCCACGAGGGAGACCACATGTTATGTGAACGCGATACGCTGATAAAATATCAGAAATAAATAAATAAAATACAACATGGGAAGCAGCAATCTGAGGATCACTAGAAGAGGATGCGATTTCTTGTTATTATAAAATTAGATCAAACCACAATAATTTTGCATAATTTTTAGCAGGAGCACTTACGGAATATATACAGGCAGCTCTGAGGTCTGTTCAAAAAGAGAAACATCTCTAGTTTGACTTTGATGTATTTTAACCGAGAGATTGGTCAATGTGGTTTTGTATTTGAAGGGTTGGGGGTTAAATGCTGGATGAAGGTGGGGTAATGGTTGGGTGGGGGAGGGGTGAACGGTTAGGTGGGTATCAGGGGCGTGATTTGACAAAATTACAAAATTCTGAAAAATGGGTAGCGAGCCTGGGTCTCCCTTTGGTCTAGAGGACCGAGTCCCCTGAACCTCCTGGATGTTTAATTTTGGAGGATTTATTACAGACTCTCCAACATCCCCACAAACAAGAAACTAGAGGTTTGGACACAATACAGGCTACTTCTTTATTTCCTCGCTAGCAACTTTCAAGAAAGTTTTGAGGCAAAGAGAGATTTGTAAAAAATTCTGAAATCAGGAAAAATCCTGAAAAATCCCAGGCCTGAGATATAGGTGGACATAGTTTACCTCTGTACCTGATGATAAGCAGTTCTGCCTGGGGAGGGATGCAGGACTGGGTGGTGATGGGGTGCAGGACTGGGAGGTGATGGGGTGCAGGACTGGGTGGTGATGGGGTGCAGGACTGGGTGGTGATGGGGTGCAGGACTTAGTGTCTATCTGCAATGCTTTCTTGATCATCCCTATTGCTCCATCAGCATCTTTCTTCCAACTTAGATGAAGAAATAATAACAGGATGTAATGTCAGTAATATTGACTGATATGGGATTATAACCAATGACAGCTTCAATGACAGCTTTACTTCAAAACCATTTATGGTTCAATTATTTATTTATTTATTTATAAGTGTGTTGCACCCGGGTAATAATGAGGATTAATACACCAAGGTGGACATTAATGATGATGACTCTGTAAAAATAATGGTACAAAGACACTGGTGAATTGTTGCACAAAACTGCTTTCGATGTTTCTCCAAAGTCATCAAGCATGGTAATGGCTTGGGGGAACAAAGACTGCCAACTCACCAGTTCTCTGTACACAGGAAGTTGCATAACACCTTGAGGTTGTGCCACCACTGCTGTTTCATGCGACAGTGTGGACTAAAGCATTTTTACTGACATGAAACAGCCAAGATGAACAATGCAAGTAGAAACCAAACAAATTAGGGGGTGGGCAATAAATGTCTGCCCAAGGCCTCTACAAGTGTATTTAATAACTTTTGTAAACATTATTTTAAAGACATTTACACAAAGTTTTTCTGAAGCAGAGGAGACACAATCTAAATCGTTCCTTCTATCACTTTATTCAGTTTTCAATAAAGTATTGACCGTCTCAGGGAAGCCTTTTTTTCCTCAAAATCATTATAATACTCTACTGACTGAGTGACAGAGACAAAATATTTTATCAGACTCACGCCAGTCATCCTGATAATCAAATTTCCTTACTAATACCAAAAAATCATAATAAGTTGAATGTAAAATTGTTTTGTAAAAATGTGAAAGACATGTGGAATCATTTTTTGATTTGATTTGATTTATTTACTTATTTATTTATTTTTATTTTTTTTTGGGGGGGTTACCTTGGGTATAAAGTAAATGAAAATAAATGAAAATAAAATATAAATAAATAAAAAGTCATTTACCCTTGATGTACATAAGCAGTTGGGTTATCTGGTTCTAGTGCTATGGCTTTCTGGAAATGCTCATCTGCAACGGAGAATTGTCCTTGATCACTCTGAGCCTGGATAAAATACAACAATGAGGGCAGTATTTGTGAATTTTATTTGACATAAAATGAGGTCAAAATACGACCAAAAGACTTGTTATTCAATTACATATTGCAGGACCTAAGTTCATTATGATGTAATCTTCAAGGCAGTACCTTTGGTCCTGACTACTATTAATATAAAACAACAACATAGTTTGAAAGGCACCAGTCTATTTTGATAAGCTTCAATGTGATTCCCATTGACCAGTGTGTTACAAAACCAAGATGGCTCTTCTGTGAAAAGGATCTATTGAAATAATTTCCACCGCGGCAGCTCTCCCCCTGACAGATAACCCCTGACCTCATTACCCTACTCCCTCTTCCCTTGACATGTCATCTCCAACCCTTTACTTTCTTCAATCTACCCTCCAAGAGCTCAAAGAGTTTGACGCACACAAAAACCCCTCTCCTCCCCACCAAACCCCTCTCCTCCCCACCAAACCCCTCTCCTCCCCACCAAACCCCTCTCCTTCCCAACAAACCCCTCCCTTCCCCCATAGTCCCTCCTTACCTGGGCATACAGATAAGCTTGGGTGATATCGATTTTTTTTCATCCAAGATATATCGTCAAACATATATCATGATTTTCGATAGTATCGATATTTTTTTTGTTCATTCAAAGGGCTGACAAACGACAGGTATGTACCCCTCTGTCACAACAATAAGTTACAATAAATCGCCAGTGCTTAGCTGAGAGACACATACAACTGCACCATTCGCTCGAGCACTATGGACATTGGGAAATTCGTGACTTGAATCACAATCGCAATTTTTGTTTTTTAATCGCGATATATTTTTTAATGCCAATTTTTTTCATCACGATTTGCCAATATCTTGATAACTTGAAAAGTTCACAATATCATAATCGAAAAAAAAAGTTATCGCTATGTACAATATCATGTTATATCGCCCAAGATACAGAGCAGAGGCCTCAGCACATGTAGGACACTTGGTACCCATTCCCCTCCCCACCACCCCCTCCCACCTTACCCCTGTCTTCCCCTACTTACCTGGGCATAGAGTGCAATGGCCTCAGCACATGTAGGAAACTGCTTGGTGCTGTTTCAAACTGTTCTCTAGGATTCCAAGGTACCCATTCCTCTCCCAACCACCCCCTCCCATCCTACCCCCATAGTCCCTACTTACCTGGGCATAGAGTGCAATGGCCTCAGCACATGTAGGAAACTTCTTGGTGCTGTTTCAAACTGTTCTCTAGGATTCCAAGGTACCCATTCCTCTCCCAACCACCCCCTCCCACCCTACCCCCATAGTCCCTACTTACCTGGGCATAGAGTGCAAAGGCCTCAGCACATGTAGGAAACTTCTTGGTGCTGTTTCAAACTGTTCTCTAGGATTCCAAGGTACCCATTCCTCTCCCAACCACCCCCTCCCACCCTACCCCCATAGTCCCTACTTACCTGGGCATAGAGTGCAAAGGCCTCAGCACATGTAGGAAACTTCTTGGTGCTATCTTCAAGCTGCTGCATTGCTGTTTGTAGCTGCATAGGACTCTGATGGACTAGTGTCAGTCTATATTTAGCATAGCTATATATACCGAGCATGTGCCAAGGCAAAGTCACTCTTGAGTTTGTTACACTTCTCAAAGTCCAGAGCTGCATCATCGATCCGATCAAGAAGTAGATTCAGCTGAAGATGGACAGAAGAATTGACCGTTAATCATCTGGCCATAACAGACAGTTTATACTTCAGATGAACTGAACTGGGAAGCGAATTTCAGAACTAATTACTACTCAGAAGAGATTTTGTCACATGGTATCACCGCCAACGGTCTTTACTTACGGAGTAGGGCCAAAGTCATGGTACAACCAAGCCCTTGAGAAGCCCAGCCAGGCCCAGGCTTTGACCAGACCTACAGGCCTATAGAATCCTCTAGCTGAGCACAAAAGACCCTTTATTAATGAATAGATCTCAAATAGCTCTTATTGTTAACACAGACTTGACTAACACCTCAGCTGTCTTGTTCACAACTGCCCAGGTTATGTTGATTGGCAGATACTAAGCTTGGGCGATGACACGATAATATCGAATATCGTGATATTTTTTTTACACGATTATGATATCGAGAACTTTTTAAATCATCGAGATATCGGCAGATCGCGATGAAAAAAAAATATCGCGATGAAAAAAAATCATCGTGAAGAAAAAAATATATCGCGATTAAACAAAATCCTCGATTGTCATTTGGGCCAGAAATTCCCTGGGAAAAAACTTAGGAAGTCTTTTCAGCTTTCGTGAGAAACAAAATCGAACTACTTCTGTAGTAAACCAACTGTCAAGATCACAAAGGAGCCGCCTGACAGGGTGTTGTTTAATAATCCACCGCCACTCAAAGAAATCTATTAAGACTGATTTAAGTGTTGGGATTGAGTGGGGTATTTGATCCAACAATGTGGAGACAATGTTTACGTCTCACTGTCTAGTCTATCCATGGTGGTCTGTGACTCTGGCTGGCGCACCACGGGCGAGTATATTTATATCATACATATTTAAATATATGCAGAATATGGGCGTTGCCTTAAAAACACATAGTCATGAATTAAATCAAAGCATGGATCGGCAGCGGCTCGATCAAAGTTGGGATTAGGACACTATTATGTTGTACCATACTGGGACTCTTGTCTCGTGTGACAAAACACATACACATACTCTTGATAAACCATGTGACGTTTATTTAAAATAGTGTGACTACAATCCACAAGTTCTGAATCATATGGTTTTATTCTCCACGGTACTATATGCAGAAATAAACCTAGTCACGTGTTTATACTATGACCCAGTCACGTGAACGCGTGAATCACGTGAACTCGGGCTGATGATTTGATTGGGACGCACGACGCAGTAACCGTCCCACATAATTATTATGCAA
Organism: Zoroaster sp. YZ-2022; assembly: GCA_029582265.1. Lineage (NCBI taxonomy): Eukaryota > Metazoa > Echinodermata > Asteroidea > Forcipulatida > Zoroasteridae > Zoroaster > Zoroaster sp. YZ-2022. The sequence goes on from CM055830.1 coordinate 13,902,890, forward strand.
ACGATTTGCCAATAGCGATGGGTGCGTTTTTGCGACCGTAACCAGAGACATGTTTGGGCTTTGGTCATTGGTTAAGCGTTTTCGCAAGTTCGGTTGTGCATGCTGCGATGACATCGATATCATGGTTCTGACCAAACATAAACCGAACTTTGTGATCGGTTACGCTTAGTTTCAAGATGGCGGATTGTAAAAAGTGTTAAAACATGATTAAGTGATTGTTCAGATACCAGTATATCTTTCAAGTTACGAGCACTTTCATGAGTAAGTTCTATTTTGAGCAACGTTGATGACTGAACATGTCACAAACTGAAAACAATTGTCTGGTTACGTTCGCATTTGGCGTAGCTGTGCCGTTTGTTTCTGGTTAGGGTAGCGTAAACCCGCCCCATATGTTGCACTCGTGAACGGCGCAATTGCACGTGTCTCTCAGGTAAGCACTGGCAATTTATTGTGACGCTTGTAGACGGGTATATCCCTGTCATTACCGGCTCTAAAGCACTCATGCGTGAAAAACAAAAATAATCGCGATATTATCGAATATCGCGATATATGTTTGACGATATATCGTGGATGAAAAAAAATCGATATCGCCCAAGCCTAGCAGATACTGTATTATTACAGGATTAGAACTCACAAAAGACAGATTAGGAGACCAGGTAGCCTAGGCCTGGCCAGGCTTCTCAAAGGCTTGGCTGTACCATGACTTTGGCCCTTTATCCCACAGCAAATGAACACATTTCATCATATTCACATTACTATCAAGGTTGTCATGAAAGAATGAAGTCATATTACCTGTCCTCTATGATGATAGATATCAGCATTATCTGGGTCAATCCTAACTGCCGTAACAAAGTCATTCATCGCATCGGTGGAGTTCCCTTCTTGCATATGCATGCTGCCACGTTTGATCAATGCATTGGCTCGCAACTAAACAGAGAAACCAAACAAATATATTTCATGATTACATCAACTGATTTAATTTTGCCCTACGCCTACACCGACGTGTGTATAGCACTGTATACTCGGTGCTTTTCAAGTGTCTGTGGAAAAACACTCCACATGCGCTTTGGGTGGAATTCGAACCCATGACCTCCTGCTTACTAGTGCAGACGTCTTAACCTATCGGTGCCACGATATTTATAGATTGATAAAATTCCTGCATCAATTGTTTATCACCCGACGCAAGAATTTCATCAAGCTATAAATAATGACATCATATATATGTTAACATATATGACCAATACATTGGCTTTCATATACACAGAGAAACCAAACAAATTGATTTCATGAACACATCATCTACAATGTACATGCTAACATGTATGATCAGTGAGTTGGCTCGCATATACACATAGAAACCAAACAAAGATATTTCTTGATAACATGATGTGTGTGCTACTACATATGACCAGCATGTTGACTCACAACTAAACAGAGAAAACCAAACAAAGATATTTCTTGATAACATGATGTGCGTGCTACTACATATGACCAGCATGTTGACTCACAACTAAACAGAGAAAACCAAACAAAGATATTTCTTGATAACATGATGTGCGTGCTACTACATATGACCAGCATGTTGACTCACAACTAATCAGAGAAAAACCAAACAAATTGATAATAATAATAATAATAATGTGTGGATTTATATAGCGCACGTATCCACCAACTAAGTGGTGCTCAAGGCGCATTATATTATTATCCCTGCTCATAAGGCTCATAAGGCTCATAAATAATTCCTGAAACCATCTCAGCTCCCTGGGGAGTATACAGCTCAATTGCTGCCATTTCTAGCACATATAGAGCAAACCAACTCTGCCTTCACAGGTACCCATTTAACCCCTGGGTGGAGAGAAGCAATTATGATTAAGTGTCTTGCTCAAGGACACAAGTGTCACGGCCGTGATTCGAACCCACATTATGTTGCTAACACCAGAACTTGGTGTTTTCTTCAACTGTCTGGTAAATCGTCATAATTTTTATCGACTTTGGCAAGGTGTTAGGGACCACTAACTCCACCCAGAACAATCTAAATTCTCACCCGCAAAAATTCTCGCCCTCACTATTTTTTACTCCAAGTCTCCTCCAAGACCTTTTAGAAAAACATTAACAATAGAAGCCAGCAGCACTAGTTTGATGTAACGGTTTTGTCTGACTGGGCTAATCTGGCCCAATGTTAATCTGTCCACACAATGGAAAGGCTTAATTGGCAATTCAAAAGGTCTATGCCGCACAAGAACACTCTTTTGTCAATGGAGTTAACAATGGCAGTTTTTCAGAGGACTGCAGCTTCATCACTGCTTTCGTGGCCAGTCTCATGATAATACTGGGAGAATGACCTAGTGGTTTTGCTGGTGAGATTGGCGAGGGTCCCTAAGCCAGGATTTAGAAATAGGGTGTCCAAATTTGCTGGAAATTTCAAAACATGTAAATGACAGATGAAATATGGTGTCCAAAATTGAAACAGGGTGTCCAAAAGACACCCAGACAACAATCTGGCTAATACTATGGACTTTGGAAATACTTTAAAAGGACAGAGTCAATTTTCTGATCAGCTCAATTATTAAACAGACCTTTTTACTGCCATTATCCATATCAATAAGTTTGTCTAGATCTGGTCTAGCCTCGGCTGACTGTCCCTTCAGGAGGTAGAATGTAGCTCTAAGGAGTAGAGCCTCACCAATCTTATCTCCCTCAGAATTAATCTCATCATCACACGCCTCAATCACACCATCATAGTCGCCATTAGTGAAGAGTTGATGAGCCTTACGGTAGCCTGTGTTATTGCTATTTATGGTGAGTAATCAAATAAACACCATGAATGTCATTATTATAGGGGTATAAAGTCAATTATCTCTTGGTAAAGGTAACTTCCATTAGACTAGTACTGGGATGGTTAACTGACAGAAATGAATGTCATTATTATAGCGGTATAAAGTCAATTATCTCTTGGTAAAGGTAACTTCCATTAGACTAGTACTGGGATGGTTAACTGACAGAAATGAATGTCATTATTATACTAGGGGTATAAAGTCAATTATCTCTTGGTAAAGGTAACTTCCATTAGACTAGTACTGGGATGGTTAACTGACAGAAATGAATGTCATTATTATAGGGGTATAAAGTCAATTATCTCTTGGTAAAGGTAACTTCCATTAGACTAGTACTGGGATGGTTAACTGACAGAAATGAATGTCATTATTATAGCGGTATAAAGTCAATTATCTCTTGGTAAAGGTAACTTCCATTAGACTAGTACTGGGATGGTTAACTGAGAGAAATGAATGTCATTATTATAGCGGTATAAAGTCAATTATCTCTTGGTAAAGGTAACTTCCATTAGACTAGTACTGGGATGGTTAACTGACAGAAATGAATGTCATTATTATAGGGGTATAAAGTCAATTATCTCTTGGTAAAGGTAACTTCCATTAGACTAGTACTGTGATGGTTAACTGACAGAAATGAATGTCATTATTATTGTGGTATAAAGTCAATTATCTCTTGGTAAAGGTAACTTCCATTAGACTAGTACTGGGATGGTTAACTGACAGAAATGGCACTAACCGTTTAGAAATTTGCTAACATTAACTAAACCCAGTATTTCAAAATACAACCAATAATTTTAGAAGAATTTGCCACCTGTGTTGTTGTTTTAGATTTTCTTTTTTGCCGCATTGGTTATTAACCCTCCTACTACTACATGTACAAGGGTCAAAATCAGTCAAAATGTTGATATTCTTGCCAAGGTATATCTAGTGCTGTCAAACACTGTCAAACCTTACGTGTAGTAAGTACATTGACAGGTCAAAATGAGTCGACCATTTTTGACTGATAAAAAGCATTGTCTGGTATTGTTCAGGGTGGTCAAAATGACAGTAAAATTCAGTCAAAAATGCCCCTGTGTGCACATTTAGGTCAACAGTCAAACCAGGCAGTTGACTAGGGTTGACTTCTATAGCTACTTGCCACTAAAGTGCAGCTCTATAGTAAGAGGGTAAAACAATCATTGCAGGAAGTTTATTGATGCTTTCTGATGCACGAAGTTCAAATGTCAGTGTGCAGTCTGCAATGGAGTTTATTCAAAACTAAAATTTAAAACTAAAAATTACAATTTTGCACCATAGAACAAGATGATGCAATTTACTTTCAAAGGATTTATTGAAGTTCAAGGTAAAACTGTGTACAAATTAGTAGAACACTGCTATAACAAACATGTTGGCTCTATCCAACATGAGCCTTGCCTCCATCCAACATGAGCCTTGCCTCCCATTTGTACTAACATTACAACACTGCTATAACAAACATGTGGCTGTATCCAACATGAGCCTTGCCTCCCATTTGTACTAACATTACAACCATGATTGACGTTAAAGGGACAGTATTGTCACAATCAACAGGGCATGGAATTGGAGTGCTAGTTTTAACTCAATGACTGAAAATAATACCCCACATGACAAGGTCATATTACCGATGCTGCTGCATAAATGAGCCAGTAATTTTCAGTCACTGTGTTCATCTTAAACTAGGACACCGATTCCATGCCCTGTTGAAAGTCGTGATGATACTGTCCTTTAACCCTACAGTCATTTCTCCTGCTGAATGCAACACGATGTAACGACAGAAATGTGTGCAGGCTGCTCAATGCAACGAGATCCACCAGCTAGAACAATGGTTCTTTTGTTCTGTTGCATACTGTTGCATTGAGAATGGTTCTAAGGGATATAAAGAATGACCACTACAGTGAACATTTTGCATAGATTCCATGCTGTTCAGTACAGTGACATTGTACTCCAAGACATTTTTTTCAAGGAGCAGCCATCTTTGTTTCTTAATAACTCTATGGGAATCAAAGTGAGGCTTATGTCCAAACTCCACTCTATGCATGAACTATTGAGGGCGCTTGTTTGTAGATCACAGCTTGTGATGCTGTTTCTGAAATCAAATGCTAACAGAGCAACCATCTTTGTTGTTGAAATATGGGAATCAAATTTGGGCTCATGTCAAAACCAAAATAAACTGGCCAGTGCTTTTTAAACCAAATTTTTCACATAGATATAAGCGGTAGTCAGGGAAATAAACGATAACTTTTTTTCTAGCAATTTAGCATTCTCAAAGTATATAAACAAAATATGATATTTTTCCCCAACTTTTGCTTTTTCTGAAGTGTTTGAGCAGATCTCTGAAAGTTTGTCATGACCTATGACCCCCTGAACTTTGACCTTACCCATGATCACCTCGTCCATCTTCTTCATAGCCATCATCAGAGCGGGAGATCCCATCATCAGAGAATGAAGAGAAATAAGATTGAATGAACTGACCGGAAGGTAGACTTGGCACTCGCTCCTAGATGTACAAGACAAACATCACAGCCCTTTATTACTTAAGGCATTTTTAATAACTTGGAATGCAGGCCCGCTTAAAATCCCTGATTTTTGAAGAAACAAATTTTAAATTGCTGCCGGAAAATGACAATTCTCGAAGGAAAAAAAATGGTTACAGCCCAGCTGCTTGACTTTCCGTGCATTCAGCGTATACTAATGTACACGTATTACATGTACATTGATATCAACGCTCCGTAAATCCCTTCCCCATTCAAGGTGTTAGCCAGGATTTAGAAATAGGGTGTTCAAATTTGATGGAAATTTCAAAACAGAGTGTCCAAATTGTTCACTTACAACACTTTTACATGTAAATGACAGATGAAATAGGGTGTCCAAATTTGAAACAGACACCCTATGGTTAACACTATGTCCTAGCCCCTTTAACTGCAAATTTCATGCGGTGCAATTAAACGTACCCACCGGTAAAGGTGGTGTGGAAAACAACAAGAAGTGTCTGGTTGCCACTCAATCAACCATGAATAATTATCAGTGTTGTGAGTCAGTGTACAGACAATGAACAAATTCAACAAGTGAGCTCTCTAATTGAGTGCCCTCAATCGGTGATATTTTTTACGGTTACCTGCCCAACTTCGGGAGAAAAATCCTTAATCCACTTGAGTAATAAAAACAATTTTTAAGGGCCGACCCCTTCATTACTATTGGCGAATTTAGTCAACAACAAAAATAGCTTGTTGCTTTAAATACCATTGGTGACTTCAGTCAACCACAGGGGTGTGATTTTGCAGAAAAATCCACGTAAATGTTGCTAGGGTTATTGGGTGAAATCTATAGTATTGAGCATTTGCTTAAATCTTTAAAATCAGGAGGATCACAACATTGCAATTTGTAAAAATCCAGAAATCCGGAAAAATCCGGGCAAATAACACCCCTACAACCATGGTCACCACAACAGAGAACTAAATTGGGAGTACCATAATCAGAAGTATGTTTTTTTACCTTCTTTGCCTTCCATACCCAAGCTATACAAGGTTGGAAAGATCGATTCTGGATCTTCCTTATGGTGTTATCAAACCTACAGGTTGATATTACAGAAATCAGACATAATATAAGCTGAACCTCTCAATAGTCGATTGTAATATGGAACGCCATACATGTACACTTGTTATTTGTGTTTGTGAAACAAGGTCAGGTGAAGTTACATCGATAACCCAATTCATTTATATGTGATCATTTATTTGGTATCATATGAAAGAGAATTTGTTGAGCAACTATCATTTTCACCAACCTATATACATGTATATCGCGGAACCCGCTGCTATATGGAATTCTAGCCGGCCAATTGTCATCGGGCAAGCTCGGTGGTTGAGAGGTTAAGACGTCTGCACTAGTAAGCAGGAGGTCGTGGGTTCGAATCCCGCCCAGTCGCCTGTGTAGTTTTCACAGACACTGGAAAGCACTGAGTATACAGTGCTATACACACGTCGGTGTAGGGCAAAATTAAATCAATTGTTTTTCTCCCGTACAAGAATTTCAACAACCTATAACAATCATTTTATTGAATATTTCTATCTCCAACAAATTGTTCATGGTGAAAAATGTATCTGTAAATAGATGCACACTGTAGTGCAATGTGTGAATTCATGCATGACTGGGCAGGGAATTTAGTAACCAGTGGGACATACTACTGAGTAAGATTGGACAATATCAATTTTTTTTCTATCCATGATATATCATCAAACATATATGACGATTTTCGATAGTATCGCATACGATTGCTTTAGAGCCAACAATCACAGGTATGCATACAATTCCCAACACTTAATCCATCTGAATAGATTTCTTGAGTGGTAGTGGATAAAGAGAAATGATAGAGTTCTGGGTATGGACCCTGTATAGCAGCTCCTTTGTGATCTGACAGTCAACTATCTGTGTCTGGACCCTGTATGGCGGCTCCTTTGTGATCTGACAGTCAGCTAACCACTGAAGCAGTTCGCTCTTGTTTCTTACTTCTGAAAGCATGAAAAGACTGGCCTAATTTTTGTTTCCATGGAATTTCTGAATAGACTCACGATATATTTTTAAATCGCGATTTGCCGATATATCGATTACTTGAAACTTGGTTCGGTTATTATCATGTTATTGCCTAAGCTTACTGCTGAGTATAGCTAATATCCACTTTTGAAAAATAAAATTGTGTAAATGCATCCATACTTTATAAAAATCAAGGTTAACCCACCTTTTCAGCCTATTTCATAGTGTTAGTTCAATAAAATAATGACATGCATTCAGTTTATATTCATCCTAATGTAGAATTTCTGTCTTTGGAGGACAGAAATTAATTTTGGAAATTATGCCCGTGCAGTTAGCTGAGACCGATGGTGTAGTCACTACGTTATAATATCCTGGATGTAACCAGATTCTAAAACAAAATGGCGGCTTCCATGGACTCGCAGAGTCGGTGATGAAATATCAATTTTTTTAGGATAACCATAACCAATAAAAAAAAAATGGGAGTCAACATGTCATTTCACACTCTTTCAATATATTTTATTCCTGGGTGGAATTTCCCTTTAAATCTTTGATTGTTTTTTTTTTTTTTAATTACCAATAGTGTGTAGTGGTTTTATATAGTGGAGTGTCGTCTTAGTATAAGTCTGGTACCTTGTATCGTTGTGCTAGTATGCTGGTTACTAATGTAAGTGCATATGAAGTCTGGTACCTTGTATCATTGTGCTAGTATGCTGGTTATTAGTGTAAGTGCATATGAAGTCTGGGACCTTATTCACGAAGCATCCGTACGCTTTAACGGATCCGTTAAGCCTCCGTTATGGTTTGCGCCATATTCACGAAGTAACCGCATAATAGCGCATCCGCAGAACACGTCCGTAAAAGAGCAATTGTTTTGCGGGAACTCCAGCGTTCCCGTAAATACTTCCCAGCGGGCACAACACCGTTGTATCAACGTTGATACAACGTCATGTACCAACGTTGGATCAACGTTGAAAATACATTGGATTTGAAAGTTGGATCAACGTCAGGATTTCCACATTGGATCAGCGTCCAGGATTTCCACGTTGGATCAGCGTCAGGATTTCCACGTTGGATCAACGTCAGGATTTCCACGTTGGATCAACGTCAGGATTAATCGGGGTTGCAGTCACATTAATTTCCTCTGTTGTGGAGATTCTGTGTGTATTAAACCATGCAGATCATGGCCTGTGTGTTTGGACCGCTGTATCAGCCATTTTATTGACAATCCAATTGCACACAGAATCCCTGCAACAAAATTGTTGAGATGTCCATTACATTTTAAGGAGGTGGAAATAAAGGAAAAATGCACAAAGGAAAGCTTACTTTCGAATGAAGGCCATGACAATTTTATTGAAAGAAAAAGGATAACATATCCAGGATAACATTTACAATTAACCCCAACACTAGCTAACAGTCCGGAATCCTCCAATTCACCCTATAAGGGGTATGGTTAATATAAATACCTCGGAGTGTTTAGCCATTCTGAACCGTTCAGAGATGATCATGATCATGTGCCATGTATTAAATGCTGTTTAAGACAAAGGTGCCAACCGTGTTTGAGCATTCATGTATAATGATCCCACATATTACAGCTCACTCTGTGTGACCCACCCTGTGTGACCCACTCTGAAAATAGGTGACATGGACCACATTTTGGAACTTGAACTTTATATGTGGCTAGAAAGAGCATTATCTTTAATTTGGAATAAGTTTGGAGGTATGCCAAATTTTACAAAGCATTAATTGTATGCCAGAATTATTTTCAGATAAAACAAGCTTAATGAAAACAAGTAAACATGTCATTCATACAAAATGTTGAAAACATAGCAAAAACAATTACATGTACTAACTTAAAAGATTACTCAGTTAATTATTCAGATTGATTGGAAATAATGATGGTAAAATACTGACAGCTATAAGAACTCAAATTGCACCATGAACCCAGAAATAAGTTGCACAGGGATATGGATGTTTCTATAAATCAGGGTCCAAACTTGTGACATATTGGTGTCCTCCGTTACACGTGCAACCATTCAGATTTTTGCATGTAATATTATAACAACAATGAAACATTTTGTAGATTGAACAGTGTATTATACATGAAAATGTTTCATTAAGTTGTTATACTATTACATGCAAAAAACTGAATAGTTGCACGATTAACGGGGACACCAAATCATCTGAAGTTTCAGACCTGATTTATAGAATTACCAATATTTAATATGGTAAATCACATTGCACATGGGTATTTTAAATTACTGCAGGATATAGCTTTTATAATTTGTCAAACAATTCCCCAAGCTTTATAATTTTGTAGTTTTGTAGGTTTAACTGAACTAAAGTATTTTTCAGCAAAATTCAAGCAAAAAAACACAATTGTTAGTAAAGTCATCACAAGTCACTTTACAATTCTGGTCTAAGGCCTTGTAGCAAACTATTCAAACACTATATAACAAAAGCATTCCTTATTCACCGTTCATCCCATGTAGCTTGTGATCGGACTTTTGATCGGACTTTGATCAGACTTTTGATCGTGCTATTACAACCTGAAAAAGCACTTTCACCAAAAGAAATGTTTTGGTACTATTTTGTCAATTTTAAAATCACATCCAACGGGTTTTCCAGATCGCATCACAATTACAAGTAAAATGTCCAAATACATCCAGGAAGAATGTGATTACTTTTTCACCACCGCCTCCACATCTGTCAGGGGCATACTTCAGACATCTGGAGATAATTCCACACACCTCCGTCTCTTGTGCCTGGCTGATTCTTGAGTGCACTCTCTGAAAAATTATAATTTCTTTGAGCTTTCTCAATAAATATGGGTAGGAAAAAAAATGTATGCAAAGAGGGAATGGTTCTGTCGCCAATATGTAAAATGTTATCAACAGGAATAAATAAATACATTTGGGGACACAAAATTAATCACAACTTAAGTTGTGATTAATTTTGTGTCCCCAAATATATTCCTATTCTATTGATTATATTACGTACGATATAACAATTATCATCAATTAGTTTTCTGTTCATTGCGAAGGCCACAATTCATGCATACATATCATGATTACTTTACCTGTACAGTTTCCAACTCAATTGTAATTGTGAAAAGTATATTTGCAGCGTTGAGAAGTGGTTTTCCTTCAATGATGGGGATATAATTTAATCTGGGTACACATACAGTTGTAGTCGAAAGTTTACATACACCGCAGTTTTACAAAACAATTCCCAGGTCATCCCAAAGCTGTGCACCAAATCCAAATGATTATACATGCACGAGGAAGGACTTTTGAAACATGATTTTATTTCGGGTTCAACTTTATCGTATTCTCATTTTGAGGGGATTATTTGCTGCATGAATGATTACTCCATCATGCTGGGTGAGTGTTTGCTTAACATGTTCAGGGAAATGGAATATATTGGCCCTACAAAATAAAACCTATTTAAAACCTATTTAAAAAAAAATCTGACTCGAAGCGGTCTGGTTTCCAGTCTTCGACAGTACAAGTCAATGTACACATGTACAATGTACATGATGCAGTGTGCTTTCCATCATTGTGCGAAATCTGCAGTAAGCGTGGCGCTTTCGGTCATTCATGCCATCTTCAAATACATTCTAACCTACCATCAGACCATGCATGCCTAAATTATATCTACATTATTTATGGAAATTACCTGGTTAGTTGTTTTCTGTAACTGTTACTTAATGAAGTGGAATAATAACAAATGAATGAAGAGAGCTTGCCCGATGCGTTGGTTTCACAGTGATCCGACTTGTCGATGCCAAGCGAGCAAGCGCTGCATGCCGCATGCATCATTCCATTTTTCACCAACAGAGGCGAACTTCCTGAGTGAAAGTCCCGTGCACGCGGTCAGCTCGATCGTGGATCGTGTTAATGACGTTATAAATCATACGAAAAATATTATAGCGGCAAGTCGTCTTATTTTGACACAAAAAATATTGAAAGAACGAATTATCATGATCGACAGTACCGTGATAATTAATTTGTCACAAAAAGCGATGCTAAATCAAGGAATATTTTGGACAAAAGTTAATTAAAGAAAAAGAAATCAAATTAATTTGGGCTTGTTGTCAGAAAATCAACGTTGAATCAACGTCTGTTTTCGACATAAAAGCAACGTCACAAAAACGACGTTGAATCAACGTCGTGTTTATGCTGATCAACGTCACAACGCCATATATCAACCTGTTTTTCGTCATATCGACGTCGTGTGCCGCTGGTTACGGTCTCCGCATAGCGCTAAAATGAAATGGCGGCGTGTTTGTGGTTCTGCTGGAGGAGGAAAACAGGTGTGCTCTTCACGCGCCAGCAGTATTTCGGATTGGTTACAGCCACTGGACATTTATGGACGATGTGGAACTGATGAAGAGGTATCGAATGCCAAGGCATGTACTGTTGGAGGTGATAGATTTGATCCTGTGATCAAGTTGAACATCCAACAAAGAGGTCACATGCAATACCGCCACGCTGCAGATCATAACAGCCCTCCGATTTTTCGCCGAAGGTTCTTTCCAATTAACAAGTGGAGATTTAAGTGGAATTAGTTGAACGACATTATTAGCAGGCGCTTCATTCACCCGTACAGCTCGTTGAACGACACCCCCATTATTAGCGGAGCTCCGCAAGTTTACCGATACCTAACGGAACCTTTCGTGAATACGGCGTAGCGCAATTCTAATGTATCCGTTAGGCCATCCGCAAAGGATGTTACGGACCGCACAGCGGATGCTTCGTGAATAAGGTCCCAGGTACCTTGTATCGCTTTTTCTGCTTTCTCTTTTGCCTAGTTCCTTCAGCATTTTATCAGCCAACATCATGCTCTGACCATGAGTAAAGTTTTCTAAAATACACACTGCAGTTGCATCTGAAACAAAGATATAAAAGCAACAATATTGCTTACATTACTACAATTCATAAATGCCCAAGACAGTTTAGACAATCTGACTGATGGACCAAACTTAATCACGTGGGGTGTATTAACGGATGGTAAAGACATGGCTTATCTATTTAGCCGACGTGCAACGTGCATTTGAACCGATTAGAGGAAGAAGATTGTTTTGTATCACGCTGACTCATGTTCTTTGAAAGTGTTTTGTGTCCCTTAAACATGAGTTTGCCCATTTCTGTTGAGGCTTTATTATTCCTACTACTACAAGGGTCAAAATCAGTCAAAATGTTGATATACTTCCCAAGGTATATCTGGTGCACTTAAAATCAAACACTGTCAAACCTTGCGTGTAGTAAGTACATTTACAGGTTAAAATGGAGTCCACCATTTTGACTGGTAAGAAGTATTGTCTGGTATTGTTCAGGGTGGTGGTCAAAATGACAGTAAAAACTAGCTCAAAATTGACCCTGTGTGCATATTTGGGTCAACAGTCCAAAAACAGGCAGTTGACTGGTTTTGACCTCTACAAGCAAATCTCTTCCACTAAAGTGCATCAATAGTAGGAGGTTAAACAAAAAAAACTACATTTTTTTTTTTACATTTTGAATTTGAAATTGATACAGGCATTTATGGAGATATAAAAGTTTGACGCTTGGTCTTTACCGCAGGATAAAGACAGGTGTCTTACAATTCCCAGACAAGACAAAGCCAGGTTTCTTTTACCATTCACAGACAAGACGGGTTCCTTACCATTCATAGACAAGAAAGGTGTCTTACCATTCATAGACAAGACAGGTTACTTACCATTCACAGACAAGACAAGGTTATGTCTTAC